>CM056584.1:55945704-56160704 GCA_029721435.1 Gymnothorax reevesii | reverse complement strand
CACACCGGACACTAAATAAGCGGAATGTCAGGGGTGCGATGGTGCATTTCATCATTTCTCTGACGTATTGACTGATGAGATTGATTCAGCAGATACTGGAGCGAGGAGCTGAATTGACATTATTCTGCAAATCTGCCGACTCCCTCTGTCAAGTGGACGGCATATGGCCAATGACCCCATCCCTACCCCCACCCCAAAAAATAATAATGATGTAACATGCAGAGGAAGCACTGTTTAATGACTGTCAGGCTTCTCAGGTGATCAGGGGAGAGTTTTTGAGCAGTGTAACATGCAGCTGCAACGGCTGCTGTCGTTCCCATTTGGAATTCACACACACCATAACTGCCCCTCCATTAGGATCAAAATCCCTCTCCCGTTCCCCTGTTCCTATCTCTGATCCAATCAGGTCACTGAGAGTGTCCCTCTTAACCGAAATCGGGTTCAGCTTCTTAGTCAGACATCTGGTGATTGGCTGCTCTTCTCCCATAGCTGACCTGCGGTTGGTCCTTTTTTTGTCCCTCAGCTGTGGTTATTGAGTGCAGGCCTCAGTCTTAGGTCTTTTTTTAAATAAATTGCTCCTCATCTGTTTTCGATTAACATGATAACTTCCTCTCGCGCTCTCCTCGCTGCATTGGCCTCGCGCTCCGAGTGCAAATCTGCAGCGACATCCAAAAACTCGCATAATGCAACAACAAAAAAAGTTTTCATTTTACGTCATGCTTGTGCGCATCTCGCAGTTAAGCAGAGAGAGAGAGAGAGAGAGTGTGAGTACGGCGGCACGGAATAAATTGAGCGCTGTCTTCCCTGCTGTAAGGTCCAGATGCCGCCTTCTGAGGAATCGATGTGATCAATTGGTATAAGTTCTCTCTCATCTGTCATTATGCTCCGACTCCGATTTATCCCTAGCCAAAAGTTGACCGTTTTTAGATGGCTCTACTATTTTTACAATGGAACTGTTTTTGGAAACATTTTAGTATACATAATTTGAAGTCTATGATTTGTGTTTTGCACTGGAAAAATAATACCGTGTTTCCTAAAGAGGGACGTTTTGATGATAAACTTAATAGTTTTGTGTCATTTTGTCTAATCGAAATCATGAGGTTTGAATGGAACTGTTTTTGGAAAACATTTTAGTATACATAATTTAAACTTTATGATTTGTGTTTTGGATCGAAAAATTAATACAGTGTTTCCTTACGAGGGACATTTTGATGATAAGCTTAACAATTTTGTGTCATTTTGTCTAATCGAAATCAAGAGGTTTGAATGAGTAATTGAACACAAAGGCGATTTGCTTTTTCTATTTTTGAAATGAAATCTGTACACCGAGAACTAGAAGGGAAACATTTTATTTTTTTATTTAAATCTGATTAGTTGAACCGCTTTAATTTCATAATTTATGCATTTAAATGCTTCACCGCTTATTCACGAATTTGCAAATTTATTTAAATGAAGATGATTAAATTGCAGTCTCACACCAACATTTTTCGAAGCATTGCTCAATATTATCGCAGAATTTTGCATTAACCGTAATGCCATTTTGTTACTTTGTTTCTGAGGTTAATCCTTCTGCTCAAATTCTCCTTTTAATACACTAGTATTGATGAATGTTGCTGTCTTCGTGTGGAAACGGTTATAAGAGGACTTACTGCTGAAGCAGTCTCACTTAACAAGTCTCTTAACTAAATGAGAAATCTTTCTGTGTTTCGCTCGAGTGGAGAATGACGGCTCGCTCTTGGTAACTGCGCTCTTGACAGTTTCTCCACCCTATCGATACTGAGTCACACCGTCTCACCTCTCTGCTGAAATTTTTTTGCCTTATAGGTCTACGTCTGAAGTCACTTTCTTTAAGATTCACTCGTTCTTTAGTTTTTGTAAGGTTAAATATCTTTGCAGACTTTTTTTTCCTTAATTTATTTTGATATAATTATGAGGAAACGATCCTTGTGGAAATGATAGCCTAGTATAAGGTCAGCTGTGTTTTCATTGGTGCATATGGCCCAGAGGGCATCTAGCTTGCATGTTCAGAAAGATGGATGTGAAGGAAGTGTACATGCTCATGTCTCTTTCTGCATCTCTCTCCCTGTCTGCAACGTGTGTGTGTGTGTGTGTGTGTGTGTGTGTGATGTGCTCAGCTGGGTGTGTGTGGCCATGAGAGAGCAGGTGGCGTTGCAGGGTACAGAAACATGCTCCAACTGAAGCACCACGGTGACGAGTGGACTGGCAGCTCTCACGGTACTGCTGTCCCCCGCTCTCTCTCTCTCTCTCTCTCTCTCTCTCTATCCCCTCTCTCTCTCTTTCTCTCATATTTCTCTCTCTCTATCCCCCCTCTCTCTCTCATATCTCTCTCTCTATCGTCCTCCTCTCTCTGTCTCTATATCTCTCCCTCTCTCTGTCCAATGTCTCTCTCTAACCTTCCCCTTCCCTCCCTCTCATTCTATAAGTTCTCCGCAACCTACTTTTCCATGCAATGAGTGTGTCAGCCCACACACACACACGTATGCGTGCACACACATGCACAAAAACGCACATCCACATACAAAAACACACACGCGCGCACATACAAACACACACAAACTCATGCGCATACAAATACACAGGCACGCGCACACACACACACATACACACACACAAACTCATGCGCATACACACACAAACATGCACGCATACAAACACACACACACACGCACACACAAACACTCAAGCAGGTGTTATTTCATGTTAGTCCCTGTCTCCTGGCGTCCATAAGCGTCTCCCCTATCCTGTATAATTAATGCTGCATCTGAAGGCATTGAGGCACCATCTGCTTTGGCTCTGCGCTGCCTCTCTGCCAAGGCTGTCAATCACGGCTGGGGGCCGGCTTTGGGAGGGGCAGGGGCGGGGTTTTGTGGGTCGCACGTTTCGCAACGAGGTTTAGCATTAGGTGCAGCGCGTGGTGCGGTCAATGACCGATGAAGAAATGGTCATCCTCACAAGGTCATTATTGAGTATCACTCTCATCTGCCTAGCTTCCCAGATAATCGATTGGGCGATTGAGGGACTCAGTGACTCCATTCTTTAGTGTCCAGAGGAGTGTGTGTGTGTGTGTGTGTGCGCGCACAAAAGCCATACGCTGGACAGTTATTGGGGAAGGGCCGGGTGTTGGGGGGTGTGGGGCGGGTCCGACACGCACCTCTCTGCACAGGTCCTACTCCGCCTCCATCCTTCTTCTCTCATTCGCTCTCTCCTTTTTATCTGCTTTCATTCTTCTCTCACTTTCTTCTCTGTCTTCGCTCTTCTCTCCTCTCTTATCGTCTCTCTGCTGGCCGTGTCGCCAGTGTCTTTCTCCGCTGTAATTACTCTCTCGCTCTCTCTTTTTCCACAAATTTTCTAATTCAAAGTGCTTTAATGAGGTAGAACACGTTCAGAAACATCGCCTGAGCCTTTACACAGACACACTCGAGCACATGAAAGGATGTGTGAGTCTCTCTCCCCTGCTCAGTTGGGCCGTTGTGAGGGAGAAAGACGTGGTTTTTCCGTCGAGATTGACAGGCAGAGGCAGTGACTCTATTGTATTAAAGTCCTTGTTACCCCTGACTCTACGGCTGGACTCCCTGACCGGACATGTAAGGATAGTGCTTCCTTTAAGCCTGTAACCTTCTACCCCTAATCATTACATGTCCGACAACTTTATGATTTATGAGCATAATAGTGCATTGATCTTTTTTTAATCAACCTGTATAACTAATTTGTATCAATCGCAGAAGGGATTTAGTCTCTCGACTGAATTAATATTTCCATTAACATCGCCATGCATTATTTATCAAATCCTTTCCCCCGCTGGTTTCGGGCCGGATAATAATTTTCTTGAAGGATATGTGATGACGGTTTTCCAGCTCGACTGGGAGGCTAACAAACTGACCAGCAAGGCCATTTAAAAGTTAATTATAGCCTTATTGGCTGTAACAGGCACGCCATACTTTTAAAAATGATCCAATGCTCTTTGCAAAGTAAATAGAACAATCTTGGTGGTGCCCCCCCCCCCCCCCCCACACACACACACACACACACACACACTTTCTCTCTCTTTCATCTCACACACACACACACACACACACACATACAGTCATAAAAACAGCAGTAGCCTTTATGGCTATGTGCCCTCTGCCAGACAATAAAATACAGACTTATTAAATGAAAACATTCAGTATGGTATATAGGCTTGTTAAAATGAAGGGCAGTCTCCGCGATTTCATAATGCAACATCTGATAAATCCTCTGCATCTGCTGGCCATGCTAGGTACATCTCTCATCTCTGCCATGCTATTTCGTCCCTGCGATGCTGTGTCTTTCACCCTGGCTACTCTACGTTTTTCACATCCACTATGCTACGTCTGTCCCCCGCTATTCTATGTCCTTAACTTTGGCTGTACTACGTCTTTCATATTAGCTGGACTTCATCTTTCATGCTAGCTATGCTACATATTTCTCACCGGTTATGCTATGTCTCTCACATAAGCTAAGCAATGTTTATCCCCCCGCTGTGCTGCGTCTTTCACTCAAGCTGTTCTGTGCCTTTCATATCGGCTGTACAATATCTTTCACGCCCATTTTGCGACATCTCCACATCTGCTGGGCTTCATCTTTCAATCCAACTACATCTACCACATCTTTTACATGAGCTATGCTACATCTTCTGCACTGGCTATGCTATATCTTTCGCAGCAGCTATGCTTCATGCCATCCAGCTCCCTGACGATACTACTTCTATCCCAACTATGCTATGTGTTTTGTCCTATTGCGGTACGATGAGTTGTGAACACTTTGAAGCTTCCATTATTTCACTCTTTTTCATTATTTGGCGGTGTATACTGTACGAGACCGTGAAACTTGTCTTGCTCTGTTGATGCTTCTGCATGTCCACGCTGGTGTGTTTGACTGCCTGTTGATTTGTTTGTGGTTATTTCAGGTTCTGTTGGAGAACCTCCGTAAAACCTGTTGGCAAAAACCAGATATCTCAAACATTTACTTCACTCTAATGTTTATTTTTTGTAGATGTTCTGAAAGGCTTTCAGAACATTTTGAATTCAATGTACAGCAATATTGCGCCTGTCTTTTATCTTCAAAAATCCTCATCGTGCAGACTTCAAATATTTGCTCACTCAGAAATGACCTTCGCAGACACCTTAAATGTCACCGATCTTGTTTTTATTCATCGACTTTAATTGATTCTCACTGCATCAGCATAAATGCCTTTATGCTTGGTCATATTTTGCAAGGCTGACGTCTGGATCCAGGATAAGATTAGGCTTTTATGCGCATAGTGTACGGCCTGTGGAAGAAGGCAGGGGAAACTGGTCTGAGATCAGCTCTCCTGCTTTTGAGGGACTGCGTGAATACAGGCTGATAAGAACACAGCTGTGCGCATAAGGAGGGTTTAAGGAATACATCCAGGCTTGGTAAGTTGGTGTATTTCACAGGTCTGTCAACGGTATCCAGATGCTAATCTTATCATTTCGGGTCTCGATACTAGAATGTGTTCCAAAGTCAGGATTTTAATTTTAAACAGTTTCAGAAACAATCAGGGGATGAAATTGAATTGGTGAATTCAATAAGGGCCCAACTACATGTTGAAAATGTGTGGAGTTGTGCCCTTATTGAATTCACCAATTCAATTGTTCTAGAAACACTGTAGAATGAGAGCTGGAGTAGTTTCCTTCTACAGGTTATAGAGGCACAGAAATTGGGCAAAATTATGCATGAACTAACACTGACCATCATATCCAAGTGGACGTTAAACATGCTCTTTGAGTTAAATGTAGGCTTGATCTTTTTTGGCCCCAAGCACCGACATGTTTATCCCTACTCATGCACATGTCGGTATACAGAATTTATGGCATCATCTGTCCTCATGGCTCAATATGTTCACGTATTAAAAATTCAAGTCATGAAAGTGGTATTATCAAGTTTCGTAACATCTTTGTGTCAACCTCGAGGCATCGTATTTTAAAACAAATGTCTTCTATCATAAAGGTAAAGCGGATTTTTAAGAAATTGTTTTTAACCTGGACAACGCAAAAGTCAACGCGGATAATGCATTGACTGAGACTGCACAGACGAGCGGGGGGAAATCGATGTGCTGTAAAAATGTCCTGTTTCAGCACTAAGCGGCAGGACCCCTCTTTCACATTAATGAGTTTAAACCTGAACTGCAACATACGAACAATGCGCATTTAAAGATGGCAAGATCATATAATGTGCTCTAAATATGCTCATAAATATTATGGCCCGTATGTATTTCCATTGTAATGATGTCTCACTGTTCTGCAATAAAATGTGCTCCAAATCGGTCAATAGAATAACGTGTTTTTGTAAATCATGTATTTGAGATGCATCGCATATTTTCACGCGATGTATTATATTTGATGGATATAAAATAAGCATTGAAATATACTATGTTCAGCATTTTGCTTTTGTACAGTTATATTGCGCGTTCATTTCAGGGCATTCTCTTGCGTTGAATTGCGATCGTTTGAATGGTGTTAATTAGACAGCAAAAACTGACGCTCCATTCCATGTTATTAACCTTAAATGCCTTATAATATACAGCGCGGAGTGATAACGTTTGATGCAAACAAGGCCTACGGCATTAGGGACTCAAGCGGGTGCGGACAATTGTCATTAAAACCCCCCTAGTCGCCTTGATCAAATATTCATAACAGCTACGAAATGTGCGGCTGGAAACGTAAGCCTGCTATAATATTTATTTCTATCAATCTCGGCTGAGATGATAACTGATGTATAGCCGTGGGCCTCGGAGAGCGGGATGATTGAAGGAAATGCGAACCCACTCGGGACACGCGACGTCTTCTCAAAACCTCTCCGGTCTCTGAGTTTAAGGGGGCGACCCTCTCACTCAGAATAAAAATAGTGGACCGGCGTTATTGAGCGATTGTGTTGGCGGCTCGTGTTGAATAGCGGCGGAGGAATCCGGTGCAGCGATTAGCCGCGGCGGCGATTTGAGCCCATGGAGGCCGGCGCGGTACATTAGTGAGTTGGTCTGTGTTTCACTTGGCGCTCGCTGGGAACAGCTTGGTAATTAATTAACCATGACCAGGACAGAGTGGAGTGGGGCAGAGGGGCCTTTAGAGGTGTTGGGGGGTATAATGAGGACGGGTGGGGGAGAGGGGGGTAAATCATGTCTCCGTCAGAGACACCACTCTATGGGAGGAGATGATGAGGACTTGCTCACTCGTGCGCATGTGAGGCCTCGTCAACAAGAAATGAGCCAAATGCAAAGCGAGGCCTTGTGTCCGCTCTGTGTAACGTCATTTACTGGGTGCTCCGTGCTTTTAGAGACACTGTGAGGGAACTCTGTACTTATGAGGACTGTGTTCTTAGTGTGAACAGTGTTCATGGAAAGTCTTTACTAATTATCCTGCTGGAGGGTATTGTTTTCAGTGCCGTCTGTCGGTCTGTCAGCGGCAGTTTAGCACAAAAATCATTTTATAAACTTTGATCATTTTTTTACAAAGCTGTGCTGTCATCCAAGCATGGTCAAGGTCAAAATCACTAAAAAAACTGAAGATCTCCAGTTGGTGGGGTACGATCAGCCCGCCACCTCTTGTCAAGACTGTGCTAATGGGCAAACAGTTGGAGGGAGGTTGTGTGCTGCTGTGGACTCTGTGCTGATTGGGTTTCTGTGCTAAGAGGGTCTCTGTGCTCACGGGGCTCCATGTTTATAGAGACTCTGTATTGGGCAATTCCACCATTATTCACATTACATTTACTGCATTAGGCTATAGTATAAAATTATTTTATGACTTATTCAATGGATAGAACTTCAAAACTTCTACATTTTTGCAACATCTGACCATAATCAACTTTACTAGAGAAACCTGGGATTAACCCCTTGATGGTTATGCTGGCAGACTGGATTTTTCAAGTGTTACTCACGTTACACAAAAGTAACATGGATTTTTTTTCACCTCAGTTTGGTCCAATCTTCTTGATCATTGATGTATTACAGAATTAATTGGATTATGTACGTTTGAACCTTTATAACTGATAATTCTAACAACACCAGGATTTCAACTTAAAGCAACAGTACATTTTCGGCAACGGGCCCTTAACCCTTTAAACCTTAGCCTGTTTTTCAGACCTCTGCTTAAAATATTGCATACCTAAATTGAAAAGGGCATATCTCTGCAACCATAAGGTCTTTTTGAATAATTTTGGTCTCAAAATGAAGGAGACACTTGTGAGATTTGTTCAGCTGTGTAAATACTCTTGTTTTTTAATGAACCCATTTCTGTGGTTGCTCTTCTTTTGCTGATATCTTGCAGATGCTTTGGAACAGAGTACAGAGGGACATGTCATTGGAATCTGTGGAGTCTCTGGTTTTATTTGAGCTGTTGGTTGTGCATGTGGCATAAAGCAGCAGGGCGACAGCATCGAAATTGTGGCGAGTGGGTTAACTCGGTGGCGCTGTAGGGATTTGGGTGTCTGGTAATTCATTTCATTATTGTCGGAATTGTGTTTGGAGCATGTGCAGAGGCTTATATATTCTTGTAGCTGAGGTTCTTCTGTTTTAATTTGACGTGCAGCTTGACTATATTGTGACATGGCTAATGCTTCATTTTTTTCCATTTTTTCTGGTGTGTTCTCAGGTTTAAAGGGTCAAAACAAAAAAGTCCCGTTACTCATGTCATGTTACTCACGTCATGTTACTCACAATACAAGTAGGTTTTAAGTATCTCGAGACTCGCCATACTGCATTTTACTGATCAAAATACCACTAGTGCGTTTGACACTTTGAAATGAATATAACAAGGAAATAATATGATTTGTTTCATAAGTGTACACATATTTCTTTTGCCCAGGTTTTTAAAGTATGATTTTAGGAAAAAAACTTAGTTTTTCTGAACATATTTAACATGCATACCAAATAAAACTGGTTTTGCCTCAGACCATCAGTTTCTTCCAAATCATACACCTGGATATACTAACAATACAGCCATATATAAATTATATTGCTATTTCATGTTTGAATTTTCAGTGACCATGTTACACTTCAGCTGGAATTACCCTGCTGATGGGGTCTGTGCTGATGGGGTCTGTGCTAATGGGGACTGTGCTGATGGGGACTGTGCTGTTGGGGACTGTGTTGATGGGGACTGTGCTGATGGAGACTGTGCTGTTGGGGACTGTGCTGATGGGGACAGTGTTGATGGGGACTGTGCTGTTGGGGACTGTGCTGATGGGGACAGAGTTGATGGGGACTGTGCTGTTGGGGATTGTGCTGATGGGGACAGTGTTGATGGGGACTGTGCTGATGGGGACTGTGTTGATAGGGACTCTGTGCTGATGGAGACTCTGGGTTCGTAGGGACTCCATGCTGATGGGAGTGTGCTGACGGTGGTCTGTAATTACTGTATGTGGGACTGTGCGGTCCGGAAGCAGCAGGGTTCCGGCAGTGATACAGCGGTGATGTGGGGGGGGGGGTTGGCTCTGTGGAGATAATAAGGTCCCCTTCAGTCTGTAAGAGAAATAATAGCTAAAGGAAGGTGGCTGACCACCTGAGGGCTATTGGATGAGGTTAGAAACTAACTGCCTGTTTGCTTGTGTGTGTGTGTGTACCTGTCCGTGTGTGTATGTGTGTGTGTATGTGTGTGTACGTGTGTGTTTGTGTGTTTTATGTGTGTGTGTGTATATGTGTGTATCTGTGTGTATGTGCGTGTGTGTGTGTGTACATGCGTGTACGTGTGTGTGTGTGTGTGTGTGCGTGTATGTGTGTGTATACCTGTGTGTGTGTGTTTTTGTGTGTGTGTGTGTGTGTGTGTGTGCGTGTACATGTGTGTGTGTGTGTATACATGTGCATATGCATGAGTACTGCTGTTGGTGGCTGTTGATTAGTGTGTGTGTGTGTGTGTGTGTGTGTGTGCGTGTACATGTGTGTGTGTGTGTATACATGTGCATATGCATGAGTACTGCTGTTGGTGGCTGTTGATTAGTGTGTGTGTGTGTGTGTGTGTGTGCGCGCGCGGGTCTGTTCTCTCAGACTCGAACTGTGAGAGCTGATTGGGATTTTCGGTTGTAGGCCAGGTGTTTCTGAGTGTGGGTTAGTGTTTTACTGCGAGACCAGTCGGCCGCTGTCTGTACTCTGAGTCCGAGCCAAACACCGACCAATCAATCAAGGAGATCGACGAGGGAGGGAGAGAGAGTGAGGGAGGGAGAGAGAGTGAGGGAGGGAGAGAGATGGAGGAAGAGAGGGAGGGAGAGAGAGTTAAAGGGAGAGAGAGAGATGGAGGGGGAGAGAGAGTTAAAGGGAGAGAGAGAGATGGAGGGAGAGAGAGAGTTAAAGGGAGAGAGAGAGATGGAGGGAGGGAGAGAGTGAGGGAGAAAGAGAGTTAAAGGGAAAGAGAGAGATGGAGGGGGAGAGAGAGTTAAAGGGAGAGAGAGAGATGGAGGGAGGGACCGCACTCGCTGCTCGTTCAGAGAGAGAAACTAATGTTACGGAAAATATTTCATTTAAATGTATTTTTATCTCTTTCATGTCGTCATTGCACTTGCACTCATTCTAACCCTGTTGTATTCACTGCCTGAAGTTACCAGCCCTTCACTGAGAACCGCAGAGGTCTGCTTGAGCGCAGAATCGGTTCAGTTACTGCACGGTTAGTGTGACCGTGTGAAAAGCACAGATACAGTCACAACATTCGGATCATTCAGAAACCGCTGTCCTCCGTTCTGCTGACAATACTATCTCGCTCTCTCTCTATCTCTCCCTCTCTCTCTCTCTCGTTAATTTTATATTTTATTCCTTCTCTCCGAGGCTTCTCCTTGTTTAATTAAAGGCTCTGAGTATCCTGGGATTTTAGCGTAGCCGTGACTTAAATGGGGATGCGGACATAAACTCACATTAACCGTCAGATCAAATCAGATGCCATCAAACCCCAGAAAATGTTTTGTTTGCCGATATATTTTTGTGTCTTTTTTCATTATGTTCGGAGTCCGGTGTACATTGGTGGTGGATATTATCGTCTGTTTTTCCATTTATCCATATCGATCTTTCAGTTTATTAATTATCTCTGTCCATACATGTATGTACTGAGTGTTTGTATGGGAAAGGTTATTGACATTGAAAAACGGACAACTTTAAATTCTAAATATCCTGACCTTTTAATTGAAGTTGGAATGAAATGGTCAGTGGGAGCTGATAGGACAGATTAGCTTACATTCAAGGGTGTTTTTATTCAATTCTCCGACCCCCACAACTTGAATGAGGCTCAGTGGAGCCTTCAGTAAGGGAGGGGGTGAGAGGGTAAATCAGAGTAGTGAAACAGACTGTAATTGCAGCCCCCTCATCCTTTCAGGCCATTTTGACCAAATAATTCTGAATTCAATTACAATCTCCGCCATTTAGAATTTAAAACTGTCAATTTCATATATATATCAGCGAGGTTTCTGTGCAGTGGCCATACACCTGTGGCTGTATAGAGCATATATTCAGTACATATACTTGCTTTATTTGAGTTGAGCATACTTTGCAGCGATGTCTTGCGGGGCTGATTGGACTGGTGTTGAGTTGGTGACGTGCGTGCGACTGCTGTGTGGCTCTCGCTGTCGGCATGATTGAAGTTGACTGGATATAGTTTTGCGCAGCTGTTCCTGAGCCAGGGTCCCCTGTGCATATAATAAATACTCCCGCAGTGCTTGTATATTTAGGGAATATATTTGACAGTAGATCAGGCAAAATATACACGTTCATTCTTACTGAAAGATGAGGAATAAGTCAAGGGAAAAAAACTATTGGCCTGTTGAAATGTAAATCAATTTCTTCAAACTTTGGCCTGGTTCTGCTGAGCACACACTCACCTCTCATTTCCTCACATCCTCCTGCTCCTGCCGTATAAATATACAGGATAAATGGATTGTATCTGTGTTGTTGTTTTTTTTTTCCCATTGTATTTGAAAGTTTGATAGGATGCACCCAATAATCGTTGGAGATAGTTAGGTTAGTTCATTAATCTGTGACCAGTTTGTGGAGATTAGTTACCTCTGACAGTGAATGTTCGTAAAGGAACAATTTCTTTTTTTACCAGCCAATTGCATTTATTATCCGTTAAGACAATAGCACAGCAGTTATCTGGACTCCTGCTTTTATAGCGCAGAGCTTTTCTCTGCTCCCTTCCGGCTGTTTTTCAGCAGCAGATAACAGAGGACGCGGCGCACAGAGTGATCTCTTCTGATGAGAACAAAAAACAAACCAACTGATGTGACAAACACCCAACGTGCAGCTCTACACTCAAATGTGCGTGGACTTGCGTGAAAACTGACGGTCGTGATGCAGCTTGTGAAATAAAGCCGCTCTGAATGGATTCTAATGTGAATTAATTTCTGGCAGTTTGAGACTGTAGATCAGGGGTCCTCAATCTTTCCCAGAAAGGGCCAGTGTGGGTGCAGGCTTTCAATCTAACCAAGCCATTACACATCTGTCTCTACTAATCAGGGTCTTCAGCAAAGACTCTAGGGGTTAATTAGTGATGTCAGGTGTGTGACTGCTGGGTTAGAATGAAAGCCTGCACCCACACCGGCCCTTTCGGGGAAAGATTGAGGACCCCTGCTGTAGATCATAGGAAACAGGTGAGTGTAACAGAGTTTATTGGGGAGTGGGGCTGCATCACTTTTCTGCAGTTCAGGTTCAGCTGTCTGTATTTCAGTACAGCTATCTGAATTTCAACAATTGCTCTCTGAATTTCAGTACAGCTCTCTGTATTGCACTATTAGCTCTCTAAATTTCAGTCAGCTCTGCATTTCTGTTATGAATTAGACTTTATTATTCAGGTGGGTTTTCTCTGTGATCTTGGTTTAACAAACTCAACCCACTGTGTTTTGATGATGGTTAGCCCCTCACGCAATCTCTTGTTTTTTAGCAAAACACTTTTCTCCGTAATAAATTATCAAAGTTGTGCTTTGATATTACGAGTTTGCATTTTAAGCCAAATTATATGGGAAAAAAGTGGGGGTTTTTTTCTTGGGAAAAAAAATTTGTTCACTGGAGTATAACTGGATTGTCCACTCTAGCTACAGGTGTACACAGGGCTGGAGAGGTAAGGCCACATGCTTATAGCCCTTTCGGTGGGTCAGGGTTTTTGGGGTGTGAGATGGGTGACTTTGTTTTGGCCTGTAGTTCGGGGGGCACAGCTTGAAGGGGCCCGCAAATCCTGGGCCAGTGCAGTAGTTTTTTTAGGGGGCCCATATTTCTCAGCTATATCCATTCATTTGGGGCCCAGATTTTTTCCTGAACATGAGCCAGATTTTTTTGGAATTCAGCGCTTTATTCCAGCACCAAAGGCGCACCTTCGTTGAGCATACAGTGATGGTGTGTGATGTGCCTCGGTATGTCTGGCAGTGATCGTAGTAGATTTGTAATTAGCAATCAGTGGGTGGCAAGAAGTTTGGATTTAATTCCAGCTTCTGTTTTACTTGTTGTTCTCGTCAGCATTTTTCTCATTCATGCTAATTTGTTCTAATTTATTACATTATAACCGCTAACGCTGGTTTCCTGCTTCAATTGGATGAGCCCAGTGTTATCCGGGGACGTCCATTTGCATCATTACAGCAATTATTTCAAATCACGTTTTGTGCTGTAATCGTGTTTGTGCGCGCAGGCGTACTTAAATATGTGGCTCGTTTGCAGCTGCCGAACATGTAGCATGCATTCTTTCACAAACACTTGAACACACACACACTCACACACACACACTCACACACACGAATGGCTGCCAAGTGCAAACAAAACACAGACTTCCCAGCCGAGCGCTCATGCTAGCACGCAACGCTCGCTAATCCAAAGGTAAGACCCAAAAATAACAGTTTGTGATGAGATGGATTGAGCTGGTCAGATTATTGCAGCTGTAATCTGTGTGAAAGATGTCAGTAAAACCCATTTAAACTGATTACAGGAGCGTTACTGGCTCCAGGCCCTTTCAGTTTTTCAGGTTTACCGGCACCTTCCGGAAACCCGCTCTATATTTTTCACACACCCCATCCTGTCACGTGGGTGTGCCAAAAAACAGCAGAGAAATGAGAACAGGTCTGTCAGCCTTACAAAGAACAAAGATCAGAACTAGGTGATGTAAAGTCTGGCCACGGTCTCTGCCTTCACTTCCTGAATCGGCTGCTCTCACGCCAAGCTTATTAACTGCCTCAAACCTTTGGGTGTGTCGTAGTGGTGGCATATGGTGTTTTTGCATTTTCGTCAACCAAGACCAGCGATGTAGACATTTTCTGGTGTTATAAACTGGCGTTCTGAAGTGTCTGCATTGTGCTGCGCCTGATAAACAGTCCACATCATCCAGTCAGTTGTAATTGTGAGATTTATCCGCGATGGCGTACCTCAATTAAATGGGTCAATTATGGCCGTCACCATGCTTCATAAACCTTGATCCTCATATTGCACACCCCCTACGGAAGACTCCCTTTTCATAATGGCAATTAGCAGGTTTTATGCTTGCGCAGGTGTACTTACGAGGTTTCTGGTGTTACTGATGACTGTAACTTACTTAAATTTATTGTTGTAGTAATAGTATTTGCATATTTATTGGGTTTGTAATTGTTGCGTCTAATTGTGAACATCTTGAACAAGGGTGACTTACATCGCATATGGCGACTGGGAAAAAAAAACAAAAAAAAAAAACAAACAATCATTTTTAGTTGAATACTCCAGAAAAGTAGTTTGATACATGCGGTGCTGTGTAAAAGGCTGGGACATATTTTAAATAATTCAGCAAGGTGATGCCAAAAATCATGAAATTGAAAGTGTATGTATATTTATAAATGAACTATAAGGAGCTGCAAACTCACTAAAATCAAAATTTAGTGTGGCGACCCTCCCCTGAAAAATCAGGTGCACTGTCCTGCAGTTATGTAGCTTTGAAAGATAATTGATTGGTTGTTCTGAACATATTGAAAGACTTTCCACAGTTCCTCTGCTGCTAAAGGGTCTCGCTCATGTGTAATACCAGACAGCACTGGTGATGTCAAGATCAGGGCTCAGACAAGGCTATACCACCTTAATTACTGGTTCCTACAGAAGTACAAGCATTTTTTGGAAAGATTATCTTTTATTTAACATTTGGTGTATCACATGTGCCTTTTATCTGCAGCTGCATTCTGGTGGAAATCGAAAAATAAACATTGAAGATCAAACTTGTATAAAATTGGCCTAAATATTTTGCTCAGTACTGTATATACACCAGTGAGCCGAAGCATTGTGGTCAGTCACGGATGAAGCAAATAACCTTGATTATCTTGCGGTGACAGTGCATATCACGGTCTGGAATATTTTATGGGGTGAGCGAAAAGTGGGTTCTCATAGTCTACATGTTGGATGTGGGAAAAACGGGCAGGCATAACGACCGCAGAAGCTTTGATACGAGCCCAATCGTTTGGGTCTGTTGACAAGTAGAGCATCACTGAAACAGCAAGCCTTTTGTCTCGTCACCAGTAAGCGGTGATGAGAATCTATCGACAGCGGTTCGCGGAGGGACATACCAGCTCACCTTCAGTGCTCTTGTAGAGTCCATACCTTCAGCTCGCCTTCAGAGTTCTTGTAGAGTCCATACCTTTAGCTCATCTTCAGTGCTCTTGTAGAGTCCATACCTTCAGCTCACCTTCAGAGCTCTTGAAGAGCCCATACCTTCAGCTCGCCTTCAGAGCTCTTAAAGAGCCCATACCTTCAGAGCTCTTGTAGAGTCCATATCTCAGCAGGTCAAAGCAGATTTGGTGCTGCAGCATGTTAAACAGGAGGTCATAATGTTTTCCCCATCGGTGTAGGTGCTGTCAGTGAGAGGAATACGTAAGTGTGATGCAGTTCAGATCGGTTGTGCTGTTTATGAAGGAGCAGGTGGTTATTAGAAAGATTTGATCAAAGTGAGTTTGTGGGTCTTATGATGAAAGATTAATGGGAGGAATTACGGCGTATGGGGGAGAAGCTGACGGAGGTTTTTGAGGTTGCGTTCTCTCTGTGGGAGCCGCGTATCTCCGAGGGGCTGCTGCTGACGGTGTACAGCTGCTGCTTCTCGCTGTCGTAATAAAATAAAAACTCCGGAGAGAGTGTCTCTAACGGCACAAATTCTTGTCACTGAGGTGCTACTCTTTACTCCACAAAGCTGCACCTCTTTGCCTTTGTTTCTTTGTGCTTGAAAAGTTTGGTTCGAAAATGAGATCTACGTCTCCGCTTTGGGGCTAAAAATATCTAACCTAAATCTCATGACTTAATTTTCCAAAATAAATCCAATTCAATCCTTCTCAAAACATAAGTGCATTGTGCTGCCGGTAAGGGACCTAGAATGGCTAATATCCAAAATTCGCAAAAAGGGTTCTGGTTTAATGTGAGCTGTCATTTTATGTAGAGAAGATGTTACTTTTTTTTTTGGACTGTTTGATAGGCAGTCATGTGCCTTTCAAGCAACATTCGGGGAAATTTGGACTCATTTTGGAGTCATTTTCCTCCGTCATGCATGTATGTTTCCGAGAGTGTGGCGTTCAGGTTTCCATCCCTCCCAAAAACAGCGCAGGCGGGCCCTCGAGCGCCACGGTCCCGACTCGGTCTAAAAATAGCCGGCTCTTCGTTCAGCCCGAGCTGTGGCTAAATCAGAGAGGCCCCCCACAGTGCCTTTATAGAGAAACATTCGGAGTTCTTCTGTGCTTCTGCGTCAGAGGCGAGGCCCTTATTGACCGCAAAGGTCCTGAAACCGTTTTGTAGTTAACTGGAATCAAAGCATAACAGGTACTGGGCACAAAGGGCTTAGTGCGAACAAGTACCCCACATACCCCACCTGTCAGTAATTTCCCTTACCACTCGGAACTCTGGGAAATTACGAAGTTGAATAGCTGCTGAAATTATCTCCGTCTGGCTCCCTTGTCCCCGCCGAGGTCTCAGCCGTGGCGCTCGTCGCGCTCTTATCGAGATTCATTTCGGGAGCTTCACGCCTGCTCACTGTCTGTCAGGGTTTAAAGCTCTCCGAGAGGCGCTTTGCAATCTGATCGTAGCGCGTCGCCGTAATGGCCAGGCGGCGCAAATATGATTTTCTGATTCAGTTCGCTTCGTAGTAATAAGCTTACGCAAATGGAGGAAAACACGAGGAAGGTTTAATGTAGTCGGTGCGGTCACTGGGAGGCATATTTCTCAGATTTTAAATCACGACTTTCACGGAAGAAGTTGCTCAATCTTATCACCTTCCTGACTCTCGGTACTGAGCGATCGAGTGAGCATTTAACTAAGCAGGATGGCTTGGTTAGCTTGATAACTGCAGAGTCAAACCCAGAACAGCTGTATTGTTTATTTCAGGCCATATTCCCAATTTGGGAGCAGTTTTTTTCAGTACAGTTATCCAGCTAACTGTATCTTGTGTTAAGAAACACCCTGGAGCTCACTCAGTTCTGCTGGTGTGCATGTGATGATGGTGGATCATCTCATCTCCGTTGCGAGGACAGTTAACTTGCCTTAATTGTGGCTGCTGCATTGATATGTCAGCAATTGACATAGTTACCTCAGGGCATTAGCCCTTTGACTGGATATAGTGCCAGGGCCTTGTGTGTGTGTGTGTGTGTGTGTGTGTACGTGTGTGACGTGAGGACACGTGTATGTGTGTGTGTGTAGTGTGTGAAATGTGTATAATGTTCAATGCTACTCCAGGCTATCACTGGGAGTGGGAACCCTGCTTTCTGCAAAGTGTTTATTGTTACACAAAAATAGTATTAATATTTGTATTGTTATGATGTGTTTGAGGATTGTAGGTTCCAGGTCTTCGGGAAGTATGCGAGATATATTAGATTGCGGTGCGGTGTATGTCCTTTTTAAAATAGAACACATCTGATGAGCCCGTGTTAATGTGTGCGTGAAGAGCATTTGAGTGTGAAATATACCTAGCGAATCTGCGGTCCTGGGGTGTACTCATGTGTGTGATGTATGTGTCCGTTTCTGTGTGTGTGGTGGGGTGCTTCGGTTCACTGAGTTTATCTGTTTGTGTGTGTGTGGATGTATCTGTATGTCGGGGTATATGGGTTAGCAGGTATATTTTGTGTGTGTGCGCGTGTGTGTGCGTGTGTGTGTTTGTGTGTGCGTGTGTGTGTGTGAGTGTGCACATCTCTGTCCATCAGCAGTATATGGTGAGGCCTAGTTTAATTGTTGCCATGGAAACTGAGTACTACTTGTGGAGTTGCAATTCAAGTAGAGCATCTCTATCACTCTATCACCCTCGCTTCCTCGCCTCTCTCTCTCTCTCTCCCCCCCTCTCTCTCTCTCTCTCTCTCTCTGCCCTTCTTTCTTTCCTTTGCCCTGTTTTTCTCACTATTGCCCCTTTTTCCATCTTTTCATGTCAGTATGTCCTCATGCATGACCATACATCATATATCTGTATATATACACGCCTCCATACATCTATTTGTCACCATACATTATACATCATATATCTCTGCACCTCCACACATTCTTACATCCATAACTCTCCACACAGCCATACATCCATAATTCTTCGGACATCCTTACATCCATAGCTCTCCACACAGCCATACATCCATAATTCTCCGGACATCCTTACATCCATAACTCTCCACACATCCTTACATCCATAATTCTCCGGACATCCTTACATCCATAACTCTCCACACATCCTTCCATCCATAACTCTCCACACATCCTTACATCCATAACTCTCCGCATATCCTTAGATCCATAAATCTCCACACACTGAGTGCCCTACTCTCTTATTGCCCAACACTGAGTGTCCTACTCTCTTATTGCCCAACACTGAGTGCCCTACTCTCTTATTGCCAACACAATGTTGCCTCGAGAGGGTCTAATGATTGCTCTGGAACTTTTAAAATAACTACCCCACTCACCATAACGAGACTTACGGGAGCAGGGTGCAGACACGTATAGGGCGTGATACGGTGACGTAATTACGTGGCAGTGCAGTGCACATCCATAACACATCCATATCCATGTTTACATCCATAACTCTCCACACATCCTTACATCCATAACTCTCCGCACATGCTTACATCCATAACTCTCCACACATCCTTACATCCACAACTCTCCACACATCCTTACATCCATAACTCTCCACACATCCTTACACCCATAACTCTCCACACAGCCATACATCCATAATTCTCTGGACATCCTTACATCCATAACTCTCCACACATCCTTACATCCATAACTCTCCACACATCCTTACATCCATAACTCTCCGCATATCCTTAGATCCATAACTCTCCACACATCCTTACATCTATAACTCTCCACACATCCTTACATCCATAACTCTTCGCACATGCTTACATCCATAACTCTCCACACATCCTTACATCCACAACTCTCCACACATCCTTACATCCACAACTCTCCACACATCCTTACATCCATAACTCTCCACAAATCCTTACACCCATAACTCTCCACACATCCTTACATCCATAACTCTCCACACAGCCATACATCCATAATTCTCCGGACATCCTTCCATCCATAACTCTTCACACATCCTTACATCCATAACTCTCCACACATCCTTACACCCATAACTCTCCACACATCCTTACATCCATAACTCTCCGCACATCCTTACATCCATAACTCCCCACACATCCTTACATCCATAACTCTCCACCCATCCTTACACCCATAACTCTCCACACATCCTTCCATCCATAACTCTCCACACATCCTTACATCCATAACTCTCCGCATATCTTTAGATCCATAACTCTCCGCACATGCTTACATCCATAACTCTCCACACATCCTTACATCCACAACTCTCCACACATCCATCCTTCCTTCTGTTCATCCCTCACTCCTCTCTTTCACACCCCATCCTTCCTTCTGTTAATCCCTCATTCCTCTCTTTCACACCCTTCCACACCCTTTCCTGTGTTCATCCCTCACTCTCTTAATCCTGTGCTCCTACACACTTGCACTCGCACGGAAGGCTCATACCCTCATACATGCATGAAAGGAATGCTTGTACACACAAGCGCGGAAAATTGCTATATTTACGCGTGTGCACATGGAATGCTCGCTCGCTCGTGCACTCTTGCAAAAGCCCTGTGTTATGGCCCCAATTTGTTATTACATTTATAACACAACAGCAACAGCAAGGGATGACAAACACAGCTTTAACAACTAAAACACATTTAATTTTTAACAAAGACAAAGACTAATAACAACCTACAACTAAAGACCAAGATTGATAAATAAGAAAAAACAGAAATAATTACAGTCCCTTTTTAGTGGGGTGGCTTGGTGATGTCCTGGATGAAGAAAATGCTCAAACACAGGCAAAGAAATCCACAAAAGAAACGTCACAGGTCTTGAACAGAATGGCAGGTCTGGTCATCTTCTTGCAATTTCTCCTACTACTTTACTGTCTCAATTCTTTTCCTTATATACTCTCTTTCAGACCCCACCCACATTTAGACCTCTTTTTTTTAACTTTCTGAGACTTGCCCCAGACATGTTCAGGACATGTCTAAACATGACTCCAGTCTGAGCTTAACAAAAAAAAGGTAAATACTGCCATCTAGTGGCCTATATTCACATTACACCTCCATTCCAAAAGGGAAAAATTTTGACTCATAAAGGCAAAATTTTTCTTTTCAATACAAAATGGTTAAGTGAACACTTGTCTATATATACATATCATACAATATTCAAACACATGATATATATATACACATTCAAACACGGGATAAGCAATCAGCAATTACATTGTCTGTACCCTTCACATGCTTAATTTCCAAGTCAAACTCCTGTAAAATCAAACTCCAATTCAACAATCTCCGATTCGTGTTTTTCATCTTACTCAAAAACATTAACGGATTGTGGTCAGTGTACACAATCATTGGCTTTTGTCCTGTACAAACATAAACCTCAAAGTGTTGTAAGAATAGAACCAAAGCCAACAGCTCCTTCTCTATTGTGGAATAGTTCCTTTGGTGGCGATTGAACTTCCTGGAGAAGTATGCCACGGGATGCTCAATGTCATCAGAGTCACTTCTCTGTAGGAGCACAGATCCACAAGCTTGGTCGCTAGCATCGACCGCGATGGAGAACGGTTTGTTGAAGTCAGGAGATTTGAGCACGGGGAAGTGACACAGCAGAGACTTCAGGTGATTGAAGGCTCTCTGGCATGCATCATCCCAGGTGAACTTTATGCCTTTCTTCAGTTGGTTAGTTAGACTGAGAGCAATCTCAGCAAAGTTCTTGCAGAACTTGCGGTAGTACCCGATCATTCCAAGGAAGCGGCGCAAAGCTTTTTTGTTGTCAGGAACTGGAAAGTCCATGATGGCTTGGACTTTAGCATTTATGGGTGCCACCTTACCCTGGCCTATGACGTAGCCAAGATAGGTGACAGTAGCACAACCAAAGTCACTCTTGTTCAGGTTAACAGTCAGGTTAGCCTGGGTCAGGCGCTGGAACAACGTCTCTACATCTTTTAGATGTTCTTCCCAGGAGTCACTCCATGTGATCAGGTCATCGGTGTACGCACCCGTGTGTGGCAATCCGGCGATTGTAGACTGTATCATCCTTTGGAACGTGGCTGGGGCATTTTTCATGCCAAAGGGTAGGACTTCATACTGGTACAATCCAGATGGTGTGGCAAAAGCAGAGATGCTCTTGGCCCTCTCAGTTAAAGGCACACACCAATAACCCTTCAATAAATCAATCTTGGTCAGAAACTTTGCTTGCCCTACACTATCAATACAATCATCAATCCTAGGTATTGGAAACACATCTGTTCTAGTTACAGCATTGACTTTGCGATAATCTGTACAGAATCTAGTACTTCCATCAGGTTTTGGAACTAGCACACAGGGTGAACTCCAATCGGAGTTGGAGGGTCTGATAATATCATGTTTTAACATGTACTCAACCTCTTTCTCAGCAATCTTTCTCTTTTCAGGATTCATCCCGTATGGATGCTGTTTTATTGGTTTGGCATCACCAACATCTACATCATGAGAGGCTATAGTAACTCTCTTTGGAACATCAGGAAACAAATCCTCATATTTCTTGATCAACCTTTCAAACTGATCTCTCTGTGAGGGTTCTAAGTGCTGGAGTTTTACATCAAGATTTTGCAACACTTCAGTGTTTGACAATTTACATGAAAGAACTTCAGCTTTAATTCTTGGTTCATCATCTTGAAACTCCCCCTCATCTTCACACGTTTCGACCATTGGAGAATCTGAAGTGACAGCTGCAACCCTAGCATTTCTGTCATGATAAGGCTATAGCATGTTAATATGACACAATTGTTTTGGTTTTCTCCTATCTGGAGTCTTCACAATGTAATTGAGATCATTGAGTTTTGTCAGAATTTCATAAGGACCATGAAATCTAGCCTGCAATGGATTGGACTGCAAGGGAAACAACACAAGGACCTTGTCTCCTGGTTTAAACTCACGGCTTCTAGCCTTATGATCATACCAAGTTTTCACTTTTCCCTGACTTGATTTCAAGTTCTCTTTGGCAAGGTCACAAGCTGCGCGCAATCTTTCCTTGAACTTGCTAACATAGTCTAACAGACTGATTTGCGGCTCTTCCTCTTGCCATTGTTCACTCAATAATAGCAAAGGTCCTCTCACTTCATGACCAAACACTAGCTCAAATGGACTGAATCCAGTAGACTCCTGCACTGCTTCTCTAGCTGCAAACAACAGCAAATGAACCCCTTCATCCCAGTCTTTCTCATGGTCATAACAATAAGTCCTCATCATTGTCTTGAGAGTGGAATGAAACCGCTCTAAGGCACCCTGACTTTCTGGATGATAGGCACTAGAAAGAATCTGTTTTGCACCTAGTTCATACACAACCTGCTGAAACAATCCTGAAGTGAAATTGCTACCTTGGTCTGACTGAATTTCCCTGGGAAGACCAAACAACGTGAAGAACTTTATCAAAGCCTTCGAGATTGCAGTTGCCTTGATGTTACGTAGAGGTATGGCTTCGGGGAATCTGGTAGATGCACACATGATTGTCAACAAGTACTGATTTCCAGATCTAGTCTTGGGTAATGGACCAACGCAATCAACAATGACCCTAGAGAATGGCTCCCCAAATGCTGGGATAGGCTGCAATGGAGCTACAGGTGGGTCTAACTGGTGTTTTCCAACTACCTGACAAGTGTGACAGGTTTTGCAAAAGTTGGAAACGTCTTTCCGAAGCCCAGGCCAAAAGAAGTGTTTCATGATCTTATCAACAGTCTTGTTAACACCAAGATGACCTCCTAAAGGTAAACTATGAGCCATTGTTAAGATCTCATTCCTGTAGACCTTCGGAACAACAATTTGCCTGACCACTGCCCAATCTGCATTGGCAGGGATATCAGGAGGGCGCCACTTCCGCATCAACACACCATCCTTGAGATAATACCCAACTGGAACTGCGTCTATTTCTTTATCAGGAAGGGCTCTCCTCTTTAGTACACAAATTTCAGGATCATTAGTTTGCTCCTCAATCAACCGCTTTCTGGACAGAGACAAGTCTCCAGACACATCAGAATCACCAGACCCATCCGGCTGGCTGAATAGAGAACTGATAAAAGTATCTGATAAGTCCTCAAACGGAGAAACCATAGTAGGCCAATCAGAGTCATGAGGCGAACCACCTGAGTCCTGACTATTCAATGTACTGGACGGCACCACAACATCATCTTCTTTAGCCTTCTTGGCCATAGCACGAGTCACTGCGCAAGAAGGATACAGAGATGGGTCCTCATCCCCATCTTCAGTGCTCGGCTGTGAAGTAAGATGTACAGGGGGAACTACTTTGCCCCCAGCCAGGTCATTGCCTAGCAACAGAGAAACACCCTTTATAGGTAGACTTGACATAAGTCCCACCTTTACCTGTCCTGTAACTAAATCTGACTTCAAGAATATAGAGCGCAGGGGTACAGATACAGTCCTCCCTTCAATACCTTGTACAAGTATGAAATCCCCTGAAGCGGTCTCATCACGTAACTCCAAGGAGTCCATCAACAAAAGTGACTGAGATGCTCCGGTATCCCTTAGGATATATATGGGGACAGGAGTAGTATGCTCATTCAGAGCCACAAATCCCTCTGACACAAATGGAAGAAATTCCTCCCTCACGAAGTCAGCTGTATCAGGCTTTTTAGCCCCACAAGAAGCAGGCAATTTAGCAGATTGGTTATCTACTACAGGGGTTACTAACCTTGTTTTCACAAAGGCATTTGGTTTGGTATCCTTTTCTTTTTCTTTTTTAGCTTTAAGGAACCAACAGTTAGTTGTAACATGACCAGATTTCTTGCAATAACTGCAAACTAGACCACTTTTGTCACTGTCAGCTTTCACTCTTTGATCAGACCTGTTACTGGATTTCTGAGCACCATCACCAGATTTGTCTTTGTCTTTGGGTGAGGAATCTTGGGTATCACCGTAACCCTTTTTCTGAAACTGGGACCATCTATTGTTACTGCTAGACTGAAATTTGGACTTATGTGTGAGAACATATTCATCTGCAAATTTGGCAGCTGATTGCAAATTCAGTGCTTGCTTCTCATTAAGGTAGGTCTTAACATCATCCTTAACACAGTTCTTGAATTCTTCAACTAACACCATCTCTTTTAGTGAGTTGAAATCATCCTTGACCTCCATAGAAGTACACCAGCGCTCAAAGCAAACCTTCTTCTCATTTGCAAATTCCACATAAGTCTGATTTTCAGATTTCTTCAAACCTCTGAATTTCTGTCGGTAAGCCTCTGGAACCAACTCATAAGCTCTCAAAATAACCTTTTTGACAATCTCGTAATCAGAGGAATCATCTGCAGACAAAGCCGAATAGGCTTGTTGAGCTTTACCCTTGAGGACAGTTTGCAACATCAGAGGCCAGTGTTCCTTTGGCCACTGGCAACTCTTTGCTACCTTTTCAAAACACTGGAAATAGTTGTCAACATCCTTTTCTGAAAATGGAGGCACCAGTTTTACCTCCTGACTGGCACAAAATTTATTTTTAGTTTCAATTTTAATTTTTAGTTGCTCCATTTGGAGTCTTTCTTCTCAATCGAATTTCTCTAATTCAAAATCTCTCTGTCTCTGTCTCTCTCTTTCTGCTCTTTCCTCTTTCTCTCTCTCAAATTCTCTTTGTTTTTCTTCTCTTGCTAATTTTTCTAACTCAAACTGCCTTTGTTTTTCTTTTTCTTCCCTCTCAAATTCTCTTTGTGTCTCTTTTTCCTCCCTTTCTTTTTCTCTTTCTTCCCTTTCTTTTTCTCTTTCCTCCCTTTCAATCTCTAGCATTTTTAATTTAAGTTCCATTTCTATATTTGGATTTTCCACTGGAAACTGTTCCAGATCTCCTGGTGCAAACACATTTTCATCAATGTAATATTCAACTATCTCTCTAGCCAGTCTTGCTTTTCGCATGGCTGGTTTTACCTCTGTCAGCTCCAACTGTCTGCAAATTTCTAGCAGTTCTGTCTTTTTAAAAGACTTCAAAACCCCTACGGTTGGTGATGCCAAGAAATCATCCATTGCTGTTGTCAATATATATCTAGGAAAATTCACAAAAACAATTTCACAATTTGGAATGTTAGATTTTCAATAAATTACTCACACAATGGTCTATCCCGGACCTTGAGCCCCCAATTTGTTATGGCCCCAATTTGTTATTACATTTATAACACAACAGCAACAGCAAGGGATGACAAACACAGCTTTAACAACTAAAACACATTTAATTTTTAACAAAGACAAAGACTAATAACAACCTACAACTAAAGACCAAGATTGATAAATAAGAAAAAACAGAAATAATTACAGTCCCTTTTTAGTGGGGTGGCTTGGTGATGTCCTGGATGAAGAAAATGCTCAAACACAGGCAAAGAAATCCACAAAAGAAACGTCACAGGTCTTGAACAGAATGGCAGGTCTGGTCATCTTCTTGCAATTTCTCCTACTACTTTACTGTCTCAATTCTTTTCCTTATATACTCTCTTTCAGACCCCACCCACATTTAGACCTCTTTTTTTTAACTTTCTGAGACTTGCCCCAGACATGTTCAGGACATGTCTAAACATGACTCCAGTCTGAGCTTAACAAAAAAAAGGTAAATACTGCCATCTAGTGGCCTATATTCACATTACACCTGGCAAACAAATTAAACACTTGCGCAAACTCACTCACACAGACATTTGCACATACACACTGAACCTCAACGCACAGAACATACACACAGGCACACAGATGCTCTCACACACACACTCACACACACACATATGCACCCACCCAAATAGGTACCACATTTATTCCTCCTCTCTCTCTCTCTCTCTCTCTCTGCATCGCAGTTTATAAAAGGGGCCATAAATATTGGCAAGGGCTCTGCGTCCAAACTGTGAGGGAGAGAGGCGAACCCTGAGAGGTTCGGATAAATGTGCTCTGCCTCTCTAGCTGACCATCAGTCAGTCACTGTGACAGGGTAATGCCCTTCATCGTCAGTGCACAAGTCTCTCAGTGCCCTACACTGTCAGTACCCTACTCTCTCCTTGCCCTACGCTGGCAGTGCCCTTGGGTGTTCATGCCTGACTCCCTCAGTTTCCTACACTGTTCATGCCCTAATTTCTCAGCACCTTGCACATTTCGTGCCCTACTCTTTTAGTGCCCTTCACTCTTAGTGCTCTGTTTTCTCAGTGCCCGACACAGTTAGTGCCATACTTTCTCTGCCTCTTGCACTTTTAGTGTTCTATTCCCTCTGTGCCCTATCCTGTTAGTGCCCTACTCTCTTAATACCTAACTCTCTCAGTGCCCTACACTGTTAGTGCTGTCCTCTGTCAGTGCCCAAGACTAAGTTTCCTACTCTCTTATTACCAACACTGAGTGTCCTACTCTCTGATTGCCCAACACTGAGTGCCCTACTCTCTGATTGCCCAACACTGAGTGCCCTACTCTCTTATTGCCCAATACTGAGTGCCCTACTCTCTTATTGCCCAATACTGAGTGCCCTACTCTCTTATTGCCCAATACTGAGTGCCCTACTCTCTTATTGCCCAATACTGAGTGCCGTACTCTCTTATTGCCCAACACCGAGTGTCCTACTCTCTTATTGCCCAACACCGAGTGTCCTACTCTCTTATTGCCCAACACTGAGTGCCCTACTCTCTGATTGCCCAACACTGAGTGCCCTACTCTCTTATTGCCCAATACTGAGTGCCCTACTCTCTTATTGCCCAATACTGAGTGCCCTACTCTCTTATTGCCCAATACTGAGTGCCATACTCTCTTATTGCCCAACACTGAGTGTCCTACTCTCTTATTGCCCAACACTGAGTGCCCTACTCTCTTATTGCCCAATACTGAGTGCCGTACTCTCTTATTGCCCAACACTGAGTGTCCTACTCTCTTATTGCCCAACACTGAGTGCCCTACTCTCTTATTGCCCAACACTGAGTGCCCTACTCTCTGATTGCCCAACACTGAGTGCCCTACTCTCTTATTGCCCAATACTGAGTGCCGTACTCTCTTATTGCCCAACACTGAGTGTCCTACTCTCTTATTGCCCGATACTGAGTGCCGTACTCTCTTATTGCCCAATACTGAGTGCCATACTCTCTTATTGCCCAACACTGAGTGTCCTACTCTCTTATTGCCCAACACTGAGTGCCCTACTCTCTTATTGCCCAACACTGAGTGCCCTACTCTCTGATTGCCCAACACTGAGTGCCCTACTCTCTGATTGCCCAACACTGAGTGCCGTACTCTCTTATTGCCCAACACTGAGTGCCCTACTCTCTGATTACCCAACACTGAGTGCCCTACTCTCTTATTGCCCAATACTGAGTGCCGTACTCTCTTATTGCCCAACACCGAGTGTCCTACTCTCTTATTGCCCAACACTGAGTGCCCTACTCTCTTATTGCCCAACACTGAGTGCCCTACTCTCTGATTGCCCAACACTGAGTGCCCTACTCTCTTATTGCCCAACACTGAGTGCCCTACTCTCTTATTGCCCAATACTGAGTGCCATACTCTCTTATTGCCCAACACTGAGTGTCCTACTCTCTTATTGCCCAACACTGAGTGCCCTACTCTCTTATTGCCCAACACTGAGTGCCCTACTCTCTCAGTGCCCTTGGGTGTTCATGCCTGACTCCCTCAGTTTCCTACACTGTTCATGCCCTAATTTCTCAGCACCTTGCACATTTCGTGCCCTACTCTTTTAGTGCCCTTCACTCTTAGTGCTCTGTTTTCTCAGTGCCCAACACAGTTAGTACCATACTTTTTCTGCCTCTTGCACTTTTAGTGTTCTATTCCCTCTGTGCCCTATCCTGTTAGTGCCCTACTCTCTTAATACCTAACTCTCTCAGTGCCCTACACTGTTAGTGCTCTCCTCTGTCAGTGCCCAAGACTAAGTTTCCTACTCTCTTATTACCAACACCGAGTGTCCTACTCTCTTATTGCCCAACACTGAGTGCCCTACACTCTTATTGCCCAACACTGAGTGCCCTACTCTCTTATTGCCCAATACTGAGTACCGTGCTCTCTTATTGCCCAACACTGAGTGTCCTACTCTCTTATTGCCCAACACTGAGTGTCCTACTCTCTTATTGCCCAACACTGAGTGCCCTACTCTCTTATTGCCCAACACTGAGTGCCCTACTCTCTTATTGCCCAACACTGAGTGCCCTACTCTCTTATTGCCCAACACTGAGTGCCCTACTCTCTGATTGCCCAACACTGAGTGCCCTACTCTCTGATTGCCCAACACTGAGTGCCCTACTCTCTTATTGCCCAATACTGAGTGCCGTACTCTCTTATTGCCCAACACTGAATGTCCTACTCTCTTATTGCCCGATACTGAGTGCCGTACTCTCTTATTGCCCAATACTGAGTGCCATACTCTCTTATTGCCCAACACTGAGTGCCCTACTCTCTTATTGCCCAACACTGAGTGCCCTACTCTCGGATTGCCCAACACTGAGTGCCCTACTCTCTTATTGCCCAACACTGAGTGCCCTACTCTCTTATTGCCCAACACTGAGTGCCCTACTCTCTGATTACCCAACACTGAGTGCCCTACTCTCTTATTGCCCAATACTGAGTGCCGTACTCTCTTATTGCCCAACACCGAGTGTCCTACTCTCTTCTTGCCCAACACTGAGTGCCCTACTCTCTTATTGCCCAACACTGAGTGTCCTACTCTCTTATTGGCCAATACTGAGAGCCCTACTCTCTTATTGCCCAATACTGAGTGCCATACTCTCTTTTTGCCCAACACTGAGTGCCCTACTCTCTTATTGCCCAACACTGAGTGCCCTACTCTCTGATTGCCCAACACTGAGTGCCCTACTCTCTTATTGCCCAACACTGAGTGCCCTACTCTCTGATTGTCCAACACTGAGTGCCCTACTCTCTTATTGCCCAATACTGAGTGCCGTACTCTCTTATTGCCCAACACTGAGTGCCCTACTCTCTTATTGCCCAACACTGAGTGCCCTACTCTCTTATTGCCCAACACTGAGTGCCCTACTCTCTTATTGCCCATTACTCTCAGTGCCATACAGTGCCAGACTTTCTCAGACCCCTTTTCCACCGAGCTGGTCCCAGTACTGGTTTGGAGTCACAGCCTGACTAAGCGCCAGTTCTTTGCTTTTCCACAGCCTAAGAACCAGCTCCTGACTCTCAAAACTGGTTTCAGAGCGGCACCAACCCTGTGCTGGTCCTGAGCCGAGCACCGATTACGTCAGGGGCTGGGGATGGAGTTATTGTGACCAACAAGACCCGCGCAAACAGTGGACAGTTTAATTTTCCCAGGTCTGGGCCCGTGTTCCTGTAGCCATCATAAAAGTTGTAGTTTACAATATCGTTAGGTTGCTTACCGAGACCACAATGAGAGGGACAACTACGATTAGTCGAAGCCATCACAGAGGGATCGTTAGCAAAACCCAACTAAAGACATCTTTGCAGCATCACTCTCGTATATGACGTCAATATAAAATAAAATTGTGGCAGTGGCATAGCCAGAACATAAAATTGGGCAGGCACTAAACATCTCTCTGAAACTATTATTAGTTCTGACTCGATCGCAATCATTTTTCTGAATAACTATACCATTCGAAACACTCCGCATGATCAGGTGTTGCTTATTCACCTTGTCAAGGCAAAACGACAATCATTCATTTGGACGCGCAATTTTGTGCCTTTCAAATCAGTGGCGTAGCCAGAACTGAAAATTGAGCGGCCACACAACATCACTTTACCACAATTATTGTCCTAACTTCTTCTCAGTCATTTTCCTTAGTTAAAACAATTTCCATTTATAATAATAATCAATTGGCAATTAAAGACATGGCTTCTTTCCTGATGCGATTTAAGGGCGACTAATCAACAGGCATAATTCAGTTCAGAAAAATAAGCTACTCTTAAGTTGGCCTATAGGCTACTTTTCGAGAGGTAAAATCTTCTGGAACTTCCATCCCACCTTTTGGGCTCATCGGGCGATCTAACCTGTGTTTCATCAATTAAATTCTTTAAATTGAAGACAGACAGATTGGAAATGCACAAAATTACATGTCCAGATGAATGACTGCCGTTTTGCCTCAACGAGGTGAACAAGCAACGTCTGACAGAGCGGAGCGCTTTCGAATTGATTGTATAGTTAATTAGAAAAAATGATTGCGATCAAGTCAGAACTAATAATTGTTTTAAAGAGATGTTTAGTGCCCGCCCAATTTTAAGGTCTGGCTACGCCACTGATTCAAACAGCGTTTAAAAAAAACAATATATATTAATGCAATGAACCAATTAACTATCTGACCCAAAGACATCATGCCTCATTCCTAAATGTTGCCTCGAGAGGGTCTAATGATTGCTCTGGAACTTTTAAAATAACTACCCCACTCACCGTAACGAGACTTACGGGAGCAGGGTGCAGACACGTATAGGGCGTGATACGGTGACGTAATTACGTGGCTCTGAGCTTCATGGAGATAGAAAATCAAGCAGGTTCTGAGGAAGTTGAACCAAATAAGCACTGGCACCAGGTTCTTCTTGGTGGAAAAGGGGTCAGTTTCCGAAACTGTTGGTGCCCTATTCTCTCAATGCCACATACTCTTAGTGTCCTAATCTCTCAGTGTCACATATTGTTCGTGATAAACATTGTCAGTGCCCTACTCTCTCGGTGCCCTACTCATACGTTGCCCGACATTTAGGGACTTTCTCTTTCAGTGCTCTTCATTGTTAGTGCCGTACAATCAATACACTGTTAGTGCTCTCCTCTCTCAGTGCCCCACGCTTAGTGCCCTACTCTCTCACTGCCCTACACTGTTAGTGCTCTACTCTCTCACTGCCCTACACTGTTAGTACCCTACTTTCTCACTGCCCTACACTGTTAGTACCCTACTTTCTCACTGCCCTACACTGTTCGTGCCCTAATCTCTCACTGCCCTACACTGTTCGTGCTCTACTCTCTCACTGCCCCACACTGTTAGTGCCCTATTCTCTCACTGCCCTACACTGTTCATGTCCTACTCTCTCACTGCCCTACACTGTTAGTGCCCTATTCTATCACTGCCCTACACTGTTCGTGTCCTATTCTCTCACTGCCCTACACTGTTCGTGCCCTATTCTCTCACTGCCCTACACTGTTAGTGCCCTATTCTATCACTGCCGTACACTGTTCGTGTCCTATTCTCTCACTGCCCTACACTGTTAGTGCCCTATTCTCTCACTGCCCTACACTGTTAGTGCCTTACTCTGTCACTGCCCTACACTGTTAGTGCCCTACTCTCTCACTGCCCTACACTGTTAGTGCCCTATTCTCTCACTGCCCTACACTGTTCGTGTCCTATTCTCTCACTGCCCTACACTGTTAGTGCCCTCCTCTCTCACTGCCCTACACTGTTAGTGCCCTATTCTCTCACTGCCCAACACTGTTCGTGCCCTATTCTATCACTGCCCTACACTGTCCGTGTCCTATTCTCTCACTGCCCTACACTGTTAGTGCCCTATTCTATCACTGCCCTACACTGTTCGTGTCCTATTCTCTCACTGCCCTACACTGTTAGTGCCCTACTCTGTCACTGCCCTACACTGTTAGTACCCCACTTTTTCACTGCTCTACACTGTTAGTGCCCTCCTCTCTCACTGCCCTACACTGTTAGTGCCCTATTCTATCACTGCCCTACACTGTTCGTGCCCTATTCTCTCACTGCCCTACACTGTAAGTGCCCTATTCTCTCACTGCCCTACACTGTTCATGTCCTACTCTCTCACTGCCCTACACTGTTAGTGCCCTATTCTATCACTGCCCTACACTGTTCGTGTCCTATTCTCTCACTGCCCTCCACTGTTCGTGCCCTATTCTCTCACTGCCCTACACTGTTAGTGCCCTCCTCTTTCACTGCCCTACACTGTTAGTGCCCTACTCTCTCACTGCCCTATACTGTTAGTGCCCTATTCTATCACTGCCCTACACTGTTCGTGCCCTATTCTCTCACTGCCCTACACTGTTAGTGCCCTATTCTCTCACTGCCCTACACTGTTCATGTCCTACTCTCTCACTGCCCTACACTGTTAGTGCCCTATTCTATCACTGCCCTACACTGTTCGTGTCCTATTCTATCACTGCCCTACACTGTTCGTGCCCTATTCTCTCACTGCCCTACACTGTAAGTGCCCTATTCTCTCACTGCCCTACACTGTTCATGTCCTACTCTCTCACTGCCCTACACTGTTAGTGCCCTATTCTCTCACTGCCCTACACTGTTCGTGCCCTCCTCTCTCACTGCCCTACACTGTTAGTGCCCTATTCTATCACTGCCCTACACTGTTCGTGTCCTATTCTCTCACTGCCCTACACTGTTAGTGCCCTATTCTCTCACTGCCCTACACTGTTAGTGCCTTACTCTGTCACTGCCCTACACTGTTAGTGCCCTATTCTCTCACTGCCCTACACTGTTAGCGCCCTACTCTCTCACTGCCCTACACTGTTTGTGCCCTATTCTCTCACTGCCCTACACTGTTTGTGCCCTACTCTCTCACTGTCCTACACTGTTAGTGCCCTACTCTTTCACTGCCCTACACTGTTAGTGCCCTACTCTCTCACTGCCCTACACTGTTAGTGCCCTATTCTCTCACTGCCCTATACTGTTAGTGCCCTATTCTCTCACTGCCCTATACTGTTAGTGCCCTACTCTCTCACTGCCCTATACTGTTAGTGCCCTACTCTCTCACTGCCCTACACTGTTAGTGCCCTATTCTCTCACTGCCCTACACTGTTAGTGCCTTACTCTGTCACTGCCCTACACTGTTAGTGCCCTATTCTCTCACTGCCCTACACTGTTAGTGCCCTACTCTCTCACTGCCCTACACTGTTAGTGCCCTACTCTCTCACTGCCCTACACTGATAGTGCCTTACTCTCTCACTGCCCTACACTGTTTGTGCCCTATTCTCTCACTGCCCTACACTGTTAGTGCCCTACTCTTTCACTGCCCTACGCTGTTAGTGCCCTACTCTCTCACTGCCCTACACTGTTAGTGCCCTCCTCTCTCACTGCCTTTCACTGTTAGTGCCCTATTCTCTCACTGCCCTACACTGTTAGTGCCCTACTCTTTCACTGCCCTATGCTGTTAGTGCCCTACTCTCTCACTGCCCTACACTGTTAGTGCCCTCCTCTCTCACTGCCCTACACTGTTAGTGCCCTATCCTCTCACTGCCCTACACTGTTCGTGCCCTATTCTCTCACTGCCCTACACTGTTAGTGCCTTACTTTGTCACTGCCCTACACTGTTAGTGCCCTACTCTCTCACTGCCCTACACTGTTAGTGCCCTACTCTCTCACTGCCCTACACTGTTAGTGCCCTACTCTCTCACTGCCCTACACTGTTTGTGCCCTACTCTCTCACTGTCCTACACTGTTAGTGCCCTATTCTCTCACTGCCCTACACTGTTTGTGCCCTACTCTCCTACTGCCCTACACTGTTAGTGCCCTCCTCTTTCACTGCCCTACACTGTTAGTGCCCTATTCTCTCACTGCTCTACACTGTTAGTGCCCTACTATCTCACTGCCCTACACTGTTAGTGCCCTATTCTCTCACTGCCCTACACTGTTTGTGCCCTACTCTCTCACTGCCCTACACTGTTAGTGCCCTCCTCTCTCACTGCCCTACACTGTTAGTGCCCTATTCTCTCACTGCCCTACACTGTTTGTGCCCTACTCTTTCACTGCCGTACACTGTTAGTGCCCTCCTCTCTCACTGCCCTACACTGTTTGTGCCCTACTCTCTCACTGCCCTACACTGTTAGTGCCCTATTCTCTCACTGCCCTACACTGTTTTTGCCCTACTCTCTTACTGCCCTACACTGTTAGTGCCCTATTCTATCACTGCCCTACACTGTTAGTGCCCTCCTCTCTCACTGCCCTACACTGTTAGTGCCCTATTCTCTCACTGCCCTACACTGTTAGTGCCCTACTCTCTCACTGCCTTACACTGTTAGTGCCCTATTCTCTCACTGCCCTACACTGTTAGTGCCCTATTCAATTCAATTTTCAATTCAATTCAATTTGCTTTATTGGCATGACATATTTTAAAATACATATTGCCAAAGCTTAATTACAATAACAAGACCAATAAAAATAAAAATAAAATTATTTATATATATATATATATATATATATATATATATATATATATATATATATATACACACATAAAAACAAGAGATTATTATTAATATAAGCAATAACAATAATGAACTACTATAACCTAGTTACTAGTATTATTATGATTATGATTAATAGGAAAGGTATATAAATGAGAACACAATTTACAGTATAAAATTAATTGCAATGTGTTTTGCTCATAAGCAATGTAATGTGCACAGGCGCGTGGTGTAGCTGGTGATGATGGGGGTCAGGGGTCACCACTGTCCCTCAGTCTGTGGCAGGCAGCTGTATACTGAGCTGCCAGGTTTGTGCAGCACCCGTCCTCTCCAAGGAGGATTTTTAATATTTGAGACTCAGGTAGGGCTTGAAATTTTGGATGTTTCTTTTCAAATTTAGTGAAAAATGCCTCTCTAATGTGCCTGTATCTGTGGCATTGAGTGAGGAAGTGCAGCTCTGTCTCCACTCGCTGTTGGCTGCAGTGGGAGCACAGCCTCTCCTCCTGGGGCAGCCAGGTTTGTCGCCGCCGGCCGGTCTCTATAGCAAGGCTGTGATCGCTCAGTCTGTACATTGTCAATGTTTTTCGTAGTTCATAATTTTTCACAGTGGTCAGATATTCTGCCACTGTGTACTGTCGATTTAGGGCCCGGTAACATTCTAATTTATTTTGTTTTTTAGTTTGTGTTTTCCAATGGGTGATATAATTCTGTTTTTGTTGTTGTATAATTTGGTTGATTCGAATTGTTGCTTTTGCTGTGGGGCTGTCCTGAGGCTGGATGGTGTTAGTTGGTGTTAGCGAGCTGAGCCTCAGGACCAGCTGTGTGAGGGGACTCTCACTGCCCTACACTGTTAGTGCCCTATTCTCTCACTGCCCTACACTGTTAGTGCCCTATTCTCTCACTGCCCTACACTGTTAGTGCCCTACTCTCTCACTGCCCTACACTGTTAGTGCCCTATTCTCTCACTGCCCTACACTGTTAGTGCCCTACTCTCTCACTGCCCTACACTGTTAGTGCCCTATTCTCTCACTGCCCTACACTGTTAGTGCCCTACTCTCTCACTGCCCTACACTGTTAGTGCCCTACTCTCTCACTGCCCTACACTGTTAGTGCCCTATTCTCTCACTGCCCTACACTGTTAGTGCCCTATTCTCTCACTGCCCTACACTGTTAGTGCCAGTCAACCAGCAAGCAGGATGTGTCTATTCTGACTAGATCTTAACATTTCTCCCCCCCTTTGTCTCTCTCCCTCTCTCTCTCTCTCTTTCTCCCCCTGTGTGATTCTCAGTCTCTCGCTCACTTAGTATCGGTGCGATTGCTCTTGTCTGATCCCCTCAGGGACGCTTTATTTCGTTCGCAGTAAAGGCCATTATCTCGCCTCAACTCACTTTTCATAAATTATTGATCGGAGCGTGCATGTATACCTTCTTCTCTTCTGAGTGTGTTTACGGACTATTTATAAATGTCAAATAAATGGTTTAATTTCTATCTTACTTTAACCTCCCCTCTCTCTCACTCTTTCTTTCTTTCCCTCCCTCTCTTTCAATCTCTCGCTTGTACGTTTCCCTCGTCCTCTCTTTCTCTCTCAAAATTCAAACCAAAAGTGATTTATTGTTGTGATAAACTTGGTATTGCATGGCGCTCAACAAAAAAGGGGGAATTTTAATAAAAGAATAATTAGATTTTGTTATAATAAATGGGTGTTGTTCTAAAGAGATTGGGCCTTGTGTGCATCTCTCCCTCAGTGTGAGTTTGCGTCTCGTTCATCCTCCGCTCCCCCCCTCTCTCTCTCCTCGCAGGGATCACGTTTTCACCCCTCCCCCATCATGCTTTTCTGCCCCCGCTGCACCCCCACCTCGCCCCCGTCTCCCCGTGAAAGTGGGGGCGTGGCCCCCCGGCGAGCCCCGCCCACCCGACCCTCCCCAGTCTGGCTGCTCTGCCTCTGCCTTCTCGTCATTCCCGTCAGCGAATCCAGGAGGGAAAGGGGCGGGCCGGGGGGTGGGGCCGTGGTAATCCCGCCTCACTACTACCCGGGGGGGCCACTCCCGCCAAAGGTGGTGTCGGGGCTGAGCATCGCCGTGGTGCTGGTGGGGAACTCCAGTGAGGTGGCCTTGGCCGAAAAGGAGGACTTCCTGTATCTGCCCCTCCTGCCCAACGTGGAGCTGGTCACCATGAACGAGACCGACCCCAAGAGCATCATCACGTGCGTCTGCGACCTCATGACCAAGTCCTGGCTGCAGGGCGTGGTGTTCGGCGACGACACCGACCAGGAGGCTATCGCCCAGATCCTGGACTTCATCTCCGCTCAAACCCACATCCCCATCCTGGGCATCCGCGGCGGTTCCTCTATGATCATGGCAGCTAAGGTACGCTCACCTCCCGCCATCTTGTGGAGCTGCTACCTTCCCATTGAGTCTGTATATGAGTTTGTGTTTATAATACAGGATATACAGAAATCTGTATTTATGTAAATTGGAAGGGACAACGGGCTGCTTCAAGATTTGACCTCATGAAGTTCCACCGTGGACTGAGATGTTGTTTGATGCTCATTAAAGATACACTAAGTTTTGGTGAGCAGGATCAGCGCCGTGGGCAGCTATAGTTAGTTTCCCAATGATGGATGATATCAAAATCAGACGCTGTTGAAAACCCATCTTGTGGCAACTTGTTTAAAAGAGCTCCCGCAGGGGAGGGTTAGGGTTTGGGGAGCTGCTACCGCAAGGAAGCTCTTTTAAACAATTTGCCTCATGATATTTTTTCAACAGCTCAGGATAATTACATTTTTAATTCCTTGAAAATGTATTCAGCTCTCAAAGGGTTAAGGCTCTACTTAAAATTTGCGCCGTTAAGTTGATGTGCTCAAGTCGAGTCTGTTTTCATTTTGCTGTAAACTTAACGCGGTTTGGGGATTGGGTACAGTTGCTGATTATTGAGTCTAGAAATAGAGTAATTATTTTTTGGAGACTGACCAGCGTGCTCCCCTATGTAATTTGCTTCCTCGATTTTTGAGTCTTCATCGATTTGTGAGAAGATGATACAAACTTATAAATTTCCCTTCCGCCTGTGGTTCCACATACTTATTTGCTGGTAATTACAGTTCGCGGGTATCGAAGAGTCGGCAGCTCATTTTGGGATCGGAGCAATGCCAACAGCTGATCATTTTTGGGCTGAGTGGTTAAATAAGTTATAGTTAAATAAACATGATGTTAGGGCCCTTTGTGTCTGTTAAGTACACTTTAGGCTTGTTCCTTAAAGAACAATTCACTGAGAGAGTGAGAGTGGAGGGGGGCTTTAACTAGCATTTGAAGCTGGAGAATCAGGAATGTTTTCTGAATGTACTTGATACACAGAAAGTTTACATATCAGTGGAAAGATCGACATAAACAGTCTTAGTAAGGCGTTGGGCCTCCGCAAGCTGCCAGTTCGGCTCCATCAGTCCTCGGTACAGAGTGTACAGGTGTGAAACTTGTCTTCAGGGTTGGAGTATCTTTCTTCCAGGGGATACGGCCTCGTTTGGTGTTTTGCTGACGGAGTGCACTCATTGTTCCTAAATCTCCCGTATGAGCTGGTCTGAGATCTGATGACTGAGGGTATCACATCTGCTCAGGATCGTTTTCATGGTCATAAAAGCATTCAGTGACTCCTTGTGCCCTGTGGGGTTTGGATCAGTATCATCCTGGAAGAGACTCCATCCCTTCATCACAGGATATAAAGGTGATTCACACAGAATAACTCAGCACTGATTTACAGTGACCCCTCTGCCTGTAAGGAGGCAGCAAAATGATCAGAAGAACCGGCATTTGGTATGCTTTTTACATATTTATTCAGGTTTTTTTCTTTAGCCTGTCACTCGTCTGTGAGTGCCGACATGCCTTTGGGAAAACACCAAATGGAGCATCTACTATGCCTTCAGTTAGTCTTTATTCTTAGCATACTATCTTTAGCCTTTAGAGAGAAACTTTAGGTTGAAGGCATCGTTGGCATGATTCTCATAAAAATAGCACAAAATGGCTGCGCTCAGACACGGCTGCGATTCGCTGTCAATCTCTATTTTTGCGCATCTTTGTCAAATTCGCGCTCATTTTACTTGTATTTGTCTCTCTTTGGTGCTGCGGACGTCTGTGTCAGTGGTGCTCTTGTGTCGGTGTGGAGGACTGGGTGTAGGGAAGGAGCTCACTGAGGTCGTGGAACAGGAGTAATCTACAGCGGAGAGATACTACAACCTGATGGGCCACTCCATTTATCCATGAGATTTCCTCTCCTTGCGGGGAACAGCCTCAGTAACAGCAGAGATATAAAGAAATTGGATTTGAAATCTCAAAACGGCTGTGAGCGGGTAGAGTTAAGGAGAGCTGGTCTTCGACCGAAAACAGACTTGCAGAGAGGTTACAAATCCTGCATCTTACACACTTCAGAATGCCTCTTCATCGCCGCAGCGCCTCCTCACCTTGAACATCGGGGTCCTTGTGCCGTCGGTCTGTGTGTTAGTGATATATTACGCGCATAAATATTCATGCCACACACACCTGCCCCTCTGGCACTTTGCCGATCCTATACACTGGCTGCATTACTGTCCGTAGCTCATAAAAGTGGCCGCATTTCATTAGCGTGGGTCTTTTGATTATTAGAGGAATTTTAAATTGAATGCGCTGTACGGGTGCCAAAAAATTCAAAGACGTTTGTGGAGACATAAGAGCTGTGTTTGCCCCAGAGACCACACCGCACAGTTCTCTGCTGCACAAACAGTTTCCTCTGCAGTCACCAGATTGCTTATACGTTTGGAGTGTGCTTAAGTACTTCAGCAGGCAAGGAAGGTACCGGAACTGTTCTGAGGGCAATGGGGAGAGATGGTGTGGAGCTGCTGTTTGGTTGTCTGAGAGATGATGTGAACGTCATCTGGCTTTAAGATGGACTGAGATGTGCTTACTGAGGGAGGGCTGGTTTTGAAATGGAAGGATAGAATTTAATGACACAGACTGAAGAGAAAAGGTTTCGGAGGGAAATTGGAAAAGGGACATTTTCATATGTTTTCGAGCACGGGAGGGCAGCCTTGTGATTGGTCGCTTTAGAGTCGCTGCTTTGTGGCTCTGGTTGGCTTCAGTTTTCTGACTTCAGAGATGATGTCCGGGGGAACTGTTGGGCCCCTGAGGAAGGCCCCTCAACCCAAAACCAATCGGGCTTCACCCTGTTCCCTCTTTCTCAGCTCGCACCTGTTCCCTCTCTCTCAGGTCGCACCTGTTCCCTCTCTCTCGGGTCGCACCTGTTCCCTCTCTCTCAGCTCGCACCTGTTCCCCCTCTCTCGGGTCGCACCTGTTCCCTCTCTCTCAGCTCGCGCCTGTTCCCTCTCCCTCAGGGCTTGCGCCTGTTCCCTCTCTCTCAGCTCGCACCTGTTCCCTCTCTCACAGCTCGCGCCTGTTCCCTCTCTCTCAGCTCGCACCTGTTCCCTCTCTCTCTGCTCGCACCTGTTCCCTCTCTCTCTGCTCACACCTGTTCCCTCTCCCTCAGCTCGCACCTGTTCCCTCTCTCTCAGGTCGCACCTGTTCCCTCTCTCTCAGGTCGCACCTGTTCCCTCTCCCTCAGCTCGCACCTGTTCCCCCTCTCTCTGCTCACACCCATTCCCTCTCTCAGGGCTTGCGCCTGTTCCCTCTCTCTGGGCTTGCGCCTGTTCCCTGTCTCTCGGCTCGTGCCTGTTCCCTGTCTCTCGGTTCGCACCTGTTCCCTTTCTCTCGGCTCTTGCCTGTTCCCTCTCTCTCGGCTCGCGCCTGTTCCCTGTCTCTCGGTTCGCGCCTGTTCTCTGTCTCTCGGCTCGCGCCTGTTCCCCCTCTCTCAGCTCGCACCTGTTCCTTCTCCCTCACCTCACACCTGTTCCCTCTCTCTCGGCTCGTTCCTGTTCCCTCTCTCTGGGCTTGCGCCTGTTCCCTCTCTCTGGGCTTGCGCCTGTTCCCTCTCTCTGGGCTCGCGCCTCTTCCCCATCTCTCGGCTCGCGCCTGTTCCCTCTCTCTGGGCTTGTGCCTGTTCCTTCTCTCTGGGCTTGCGCCTGTTCCCTCTCTCTGGGTTCGAGCCTCTTCCCCGTCTCTCGGCTCGCGCCTGTTCCCTCTCTCTGGGCTTGTGCCTGTTTCCTCTCTCGGCTAGCACCTGTTCCCTCTCTCTCAGCTTGCACCTGTTCCCTTTCTCTCAGCTCGCGGCTGTTCCCTTTCTCTCGGCTCGTGCCTGTTCGCTCTCTTGTCTTGTGCCTGTTCGCTCTCTGAGCTCATGCCTGTTCCCTCTCTCGGCTCGCACCTGTTCCCTCTCTCTCAGCTCGCACCTGTTCGCCCTCTCTCAGCTCTTGCCTGTTCCCTCTCTCTCGGCTCACGCCTGTTCCCTTTCTCTCAGCTCACGCCTGTTCCCTTTCTCTCGGCTCGTGCCTGTTTGCTCTCTCGGCTGGTGCCTGTTCCCTCTCTCTCGGCTGGTGCCTGTTATCTCTCTCTCAACTCTTGCCTGTTCCCTCTCTCTCGGCTCGCGCCTGTTCCCTTTCTCTCGGCTCGTGCCTGTTCCCTCTGTTTCCCCAACTGTTTGCGCAGAGGCCACGGGAGAAACGCCCTATAAAGCAGTCGCACAGTGGGAGAGTGAGATGGGGAGTCGGGATGAAGGGCACAGAAGACCGATCCATGTCGTGTCATCCACCCTGCCGCTAAGCCCTTACAGACAGAAAGATGGATGGAGTGGTCAGATGGATGGAGGGAGAGGGGGTTGGAGAGAGGAGGAATGAAAGCGATCAACTCCATCTCTCTCCCCCTTCCTCTAATACTGCCGGTGCTGTCGGCATGGCAACCTCTCACGCACATATATTAGGGGTGGAAGCACAGGTTGTACATAAAACAGAGATGGATAGAGAGAGGAGGGAGGAGGGGTACAGCTGGGAGAGGGGGATCAGCAGAGCAATGCGGAGAGGAGGAGGAATGAAGGGAGCGAGAGAGAAAGAAGGAGGGAGAGAGGATGAGAGACAGAAGGGAGAGAGGGAGAGAGATGGAGGGAGGGAGAGGGATGGAGGGAGGGAGAGGATGAGAGACAGAAGGGGGAGAGAGGGAGAGAGATGGAGGGAGGGAGAGGGATGGAGGGAGGGAGAGAGGATGAAGGACGGGTTTGGGTGACGTGAGGAGAGGAGACGGCTATAGTGAGGAAATGCACTGACAGGAGAGATAGATGGAGGGAGAGAGAGGGATGAGTGTAAGAGGCTGTACAGGCCAGTAATCTAGAGATGGAGGGATGTAGAGAGGAATGCAGGGCTGAGATGGATGAGAGGAGTGATGGAGATTGCTGGAGCGATTGAGAGAGAAAAGAAAAGGTATATCTGTTGGGTGAAGGAGATGGAGGGAGCCTGGTGATACAGACAAATGTGTGTGTGTGTGTGTGCGCACGTGCGTGTGAGTGTGTGCGTGCGTGTGTGTGTGTGCGCGCGCGTGTGTGTGTGTGTACGTGTGTGTGTGTGTGTGTGTGTGTGTGCGTGTACGTGTGCTTGTGCATGTGTGTGTGTGCGCATGTGTGCGTGTGCGTGCCTGTGTGTGTGTACGTACGTGTGTGTGCGTTCGCCCGTGTGTGTGTTTGTGTGTGTGCACGTGTGTGTCTGCGTGTGTGCCTGTGCGTGCTTGTGTGTGTGTGTGTGTGTGTGTGCGTGCGTGTTTATTTATCAACCTATTGGGCTGTACACCAGTGAGTCTCACAGCCCTGTTGTACACGCTGAACACACGCCGAACACACACAGACGATGTGGGCCTGTGGTCAGCCTCAACTCTTCATCATTTATTCAGTCTTATTTCTCATCTCTCCCACATCTTTCCCTGATCTGCGGTGGAACCAGAGGCCCACATCCCTGCAAACCCTCCTCTTTCCGCTGCAGCTGCTACCGCTCCGCCATTCTAAATGAGCTTCATCTCCAACAGTTTGTAACAGCAACGCGAGTGGCGATAGAGCGTCATTAACGTCAGAGACGATCGCTGATCCTCTTCCGGCCAACGTGATATTAAATAAGCGCTGAGTACGATTGTGAATCACAGTTAATTATAATGACCAAACTATTGTCTCTGTGCCGTCCTCGGCAAACACCCTGTTATGCATCTAATGATCCTCTGAGTTTGCGGGGTCGAGCCGGCTAACGGCCTCGGCTAAAGAAGTTTGGATGCGTTGGAGTACGTTGACTAACGCTGGCGGACAGTTGCTGTCTGATGTCGGTCCTTTCTTTGCGGGACGGTGTGATTTAACACGCCAAGGTGCAACTGGAGTGACTAATGTTGCGGGGGCTGTTTTTTCCATGAAAGGAAGAGGAATCGTCGTTAGAATTAAGTGAGGTGATTATGAATGATTTTGGCCTGTTAAATGTGTCCAGGGCTCATATCGCTGGAACTGCTGCACAGCCGCTGAAGAGATTAATCACAGAACATTGGCAAATTGGACGGGATTGTTTGGCTGAATAATAATTTGATAGGGGCCTTGGTTGCTCGCGGAGCTGGTCGTCTCGAGGGAGAGCTGATGATCGTTTGGGCCCAGGATTGCGGTAGCTGGCTGTAAACTGAAGGGTCGGATTGCCTTTGGCCAAGATGCACTTCTGTTACGGTAATGATACGACCAGTCAACACCTGAGTCGTGTTTTTGGAAAACAAAAAACAACTTTATTGCAATTAGGATAATTCCCTACAGATGAGGCGGCTAAAATAGAACATCGGTCCGCCCAAAGAATCCCTCCCTCTCTCTCTCTCTCTCTCTCCCTCAAAACCTCCTCTTTCTCTCTCTCTCTTTCACAACCCCCACTCCCTCTCTCCCTCTCTCTCTCTCTCCTTCTGTGTGTCTCTCTCCCCCTCTCTGTATCATCTCACTTCCTGTCCAGGTTACTGAACTGACGTTACAGCTGGGAGAGGTTTACAGCTTTACTCTGTTGAGACATAGAGAGAGGGAGGGATGGAGAGAGGGAGAGAGATTGAGAGAGAGAGAGATGGACAGAACGTGCACTAGAGGGAGAGCCCAAAATACGTGTCCTATTTTCCCTCCTCAGATCTCCTCCTCTCCTCCTGTACCTGAACTCACCCCAGTCACTCACTCTTAATGTCCATCCCTCCTTTCCTTGCCTCCTGAGCAGGAGAGCGCTGGAGGTCCTCCGTCACGAAGGAGACTCCGGTCCGTTAGCCGTGTCTCTGAGGAGTCAGGACATGCGAGTCTGACGTCTCCTCAAGGAGATCTAAAGAGGCTGTTGTTTGAGGAAGCGTTTGTCGGGGGTGAGCCCACATCTCCGCGGCTGTTGCCGCTGTGACTGCGGTCGTTTTGAGGAGATGTGAGGAGCAGGGCGGGCGTTTCAGGGTCTCGAATTCACTGACCCTCCTCCCACCATCCTAACGCCCTTTTCTCGCCTCTCCTGTGGAGCTTCCAGCGAGAAAAGCAGGCAGGATGTTGAGAACTTGGGATGGAATGACTCCAATGTGTCACGCTCGCTCTCCAAATCCTCCCGACTCGTCCTCGCGCACCTGCTCCGCATCGACCCCTCCCCTGTGCGGCTCGGGATTGCGGTTCTTGTGCGGCCTGTACATCTACAGCACTCCGGAGAATCCCATTTCCTGTCGGCCAGCGGTGCTCCAGAGCTCCGGCTAGTGGGACGGGGGCGGGTCGTTACCTTATTCCGAGCGCTGGCATTCTCTCCCTCCAGAAGCTTCCGTAAATCACAGCCGGCCGCCAGCATCCATCCTCCGGAGGCTGAAGCGCAAGGCTGCAGCCCGTCTGTTTCTCTCTCACCACCTCGCTCACTCCACTTACTTATTTTAAGCTTTATCTACTCACGTGTGTATGATGGTGTGCGGCGAGTGAGCACACATGCTGCCTGTCCGGCGCGCGCAGAGATACACACTCTGAGTAATGAAGTGTCTGGCGTCAGTAATGCAGGACAGATAACACACGGTTGCCGTGAGCGACGGTGTGAGGGACCTGAGGTGTCGGAGAGTGAACTCCTCCTGCGGCCACTGCAGACACACGGAGAGAATCACCTCTTCTCCTCTCATCCTTTATCCTTTCCTCTCCTATTCACTCTTTTCCTTTCAACTCTTACTGTGTTCTACCATCTCTCTCTCTCTCACTCACACACACACACACCTCCACGTACACGCACACTCTCTCATTCAAATTTAAACAGCATGACGAGTGTACGCTTATATTCTCGAAGCTGATACTTGTGTAACGATAGGAAAACGGATAACAAAGCGATGATGAATTGAAATATTCCGAAAACACAAGAAGGGACAAAATAAAGATAATTCATCTGGGATATTAACGCATAAAACTGACCATCGACCGTAATACATCTTTTGTGCTGGTTTCTGTTGCTGTCACTCATTCACTCTCACACACACACCGCACACGATGCACACAATCTCACGCACGTTCCCTTTTTCATTCAAATACACGCATGCATGCACTCACGAACACACTCACACTCTTTAGTACATGCAGACAATGACACACACGCATGCAGACACACACTTAGAGACACACACTTTCTGTCATGTGCGATGTGCTCCGGTTATTTTGCTCTTAAATGCTCATAAATTACTGGCAGCCTTTTCCTGGGGTGGGATTTTTTCTCATCGATTTCAAAATAAGATGCCAAGTTCTGTTGAAAATTGCTTTCAGTTTAGCCACTGTGTCACATGGCATCTTTAAAGACAAGAGAGTCTGTCTGAGGAAAATGAATGGGTGCGAGCCCGGCCGCTTAATCAGCGATTAGCGAGATATCGAACGCTGGGCTGCGTTATCTGTCGGTTTTCCACGGCGGAGAGACGCTCTCGCCTGAGAGATGACGTGAGCGCTCACCTCCTCAGCGAGACCCCCCCCCATCTTCTCCCGAAACACAGAGGGTGTGTGTGATGAATATGAAGTGTGCACCTTCTCTACACTCCTGTGTGAGCACAAACGCACCCTCCCCCCTCCTCCTGACTCTAAATAACTGCTGCAGTGGTACACACACACACACACACACACACACACTTGTCCCTGATCAGTGATATTAGCGTCATACATTTGGATGAGTGTGTCCTGCGTGCTCACTGCTCCAGATGCCGGTGGTCTCACACACACACAGACACAGACACAGACACACACACACACACACACACATTCAGAGCCGTTCCCTGCCGTAGAGAGTGAGCTGCAGACGACCTCTGTGTCTCTCTTTACACTCATGAAGCTCCTTCCGATGGGCTTAATACACTTCATCCCAACTAAGTGCTCTCGCTCCGCTCGGCTTTTAAAACAATGCAATATGAAAACGCGACCTGGGTGCCGGAATGCGCCGGAAAACGATGCGATGACATAATGCGATTATCGCTGTTTAGTATGGGCAGTGGATCGGCCCGGAACTTTCTCCTCGGTCCTGATTTATATGCGCACAAACGCAACACCGCGTCGCCCTGATGATGAGTCTGAAGGAGCCCAATACCATTACAAAACAAACCAGGAACAGTGCAAACACACACACACACACACACACACACACACACAGACAAACACACGCAAACACACACACACACACACACACACACACACACACACAGACAAACACACGCAAACACACACACACACACACACACACACAGACACAGACAAACACACGCAAACACACACACACACACACACACACACACACACAGACAAACACACGCAAACACACACACACACACACACACACACAGACAGACAAACACACACACACACACACACACACACACACACACACACAGACAAACACACGCAAACACACACACACACACACACACACGCAAACACACGCAAACACACACATTCTCTCACACTCTCTCTCACACTCTTTCACATGCTACAAACACACTTTCTAAAACACCACAAGCATGGTCTCTCACATGCACCACACTCAGGCTTTCTCATACGCCACACATAGGCGTGTGCACACACATGCCCTGTCACACACTTCAAACATCTCCACACACACGCGTGTACACTCACACGCTCTGTCACACACTTCAAACATCTCCACACACAGGCGTGTACACTCAGTCACACTCTCACACACGCGTGTACATGCGCTTGTCATCAGAGATGCCACACACACACACACACACACCCGTGTACATTCACACACTCTATCATACCCCACACATAAGCTCTCACACGGCCCGCACACACACTTCCTCAGACACACACAGGTGTGTGATCGCTGAACTCAGGTGTGTTGTTTTTATTGTGATTCCATGTGTGCTTCTGCATGAGTGTGTGTGTGTGTGTTTGTCTATGTGTATGGGTGGGTCTGGGTTCGTGTTTGTATGTGTGTGTGTGTGTGTGTGTGTGTGTGTGTTTGTCTATGTGTATGGGTGGGTCTGGGTGCGTGTTTGTATGTGAGTGTCTGTCTGTGTGTGTGTGTGTGTGTGTGTGTGTGTGTATGGGTGCGTCTGGGTGTGTGTTTTTGTGTGTTTGGATTTGTCTGGGTGTGTGTGCCTGCGTGTGTGTGTTTGTTTATGTGTGTGTTTGTGTACATTTGGGTGTGTGTGTTCTTGTGTGTGTGTTTCTGTGCGTCTGGGTCTGCTGGCAGTACGTCAGCAGGTTGGGGATATTTTTGTTCGCACTAATGGCATCTTTAGCGAGGCTGTTTCGATGGAAACCAGGTTGCCAGGGAAACGCTGCCTGTCTGTTTGAATTAGAAATATTTTTTCCTCTCTCTCTCTCTCTCTCTCTCTCTCTCTCTCTCTCTCTCCCTCCCTCTGTTAACCTGACAGCACAGCTGATTCTCGCTCACAAGCGTTCGGATCGCAGAGGACAGACGGAGCCGCGATAAAGGGGGGAACAGATGAAGGGATGGAGTGTTCTTTGGGACTGAGAGAGAGAGAGAGATGAATGTACGTGTGAAAGTGTGTTTCTGAGCATGTTTATCTATACTTCTGAAGGCTATAAAATGTCCTGTGGGGATTGAAAGACCCCAGGAGTATAGTAAAATCTGAAAGTCACACCGTGGAGACATTTCTTTGGTTCCTGTGAGGAACAGGCTTAATTCTGGGCTAAAACTAGTTTCAGCTCTTGGGTTACAGCTGAACTTATGGTTAGGACTAGGACTAGGTTTAAGGTTTATGCCTTTGGTTAAGGTGTGAAGTTAAGGTTCACACGGGTTTAATTTGGGGGTTTGTGGGGTGTGAAGATCAGGGCTCCCTGTTGGAGGTTTGGGATGGAAATCAGGATTCTGCTGCAGAAATGATGTATTTGTCCTCATGAGTGTCGAGAACAAACGTGTGAGAGTTTGTTAGAGACTGTGTGTGTGCACGCACATGAGTGTGTGTGTGTGTGTGTGTGTGAGTGTGTGTGTGTGTATGTAACAGAGTATGTGCGTCCATGCTGTATGCAATGGGAAAATTGGTGTATGAGAGTGAGCACACACTCACACACACCTGCGCAAGCACACACACATGCACACACACACACACATTCACATTCACATTCACATTCATACTTAGGACACAAGAGTGAGTGAGAGAAAAAAATGTCTGTTTCAGAGAGAGAGAGATTGATTTTGTTCCCTTAAGTGCTCTTGGCATTATAGAAGATGCCCAGTTTTCTCAATCCAACCAATCTGAATGAACAGAGAGAGAGAGAGAGAGAGAGAGAGAGAGAGAGAGAGAGAGAGAGTTAAGCAGCTGCGAGAGTGATGGCCCTGCATCCATCTCGAGAAATGGTGGAATTGACGGAGTGAATGAGAGAGGGGACAGTGGACTTGGGGATGGAGGAGTGGGAGAGAGGGAGGGAGAGAGGGACTGATATATTCTGACAGGGGTCACAACCTTTGTCTCTTTGGTTATTTTTCTCTCTCTCTCTGTATCACTCTCACTCGCTTCCTCCATCTTTACATTCCAGTTTCAGTGAGATCTGCAGACAACACAAAGCAAAAGTATTAAATAATAATAATAATAATAATAATAATCATAGACCAATTAGACCAAATAAATAAATAAAGACGAACAAATTACACACAGAAATTACATTTCTGTTGTCCAGTCATATAAAACACAGAATCAGCTGTGGTACAAATGTTTTTCTGTGGTACAAATCAGGACTTCAGCTCTCTGCTACAGAGAAACAGGAGAAGAGTTAATCTTTACCTCCATGGATTAGTTGTTCCAGCAGTCTGAGTTCTGTGTAGCCGGGAGATGAAGGCCGTTACAGGTTGGGATCCTGCCGATTAAGCCAATAACTGTTGTAGAACCGAGAGATTACAGCCAATAGTCTTTTATCAAGTTTTTTGTACTGGTAAAACTGTGAACTGGTGGTGAATCATACCTGTAATGTATGTGAATGTGTGGTAGTGCAAGAGTGTGTGTGTGTGTGTGTGTGTGTGTGTGTGTGTGTGTGTGTGTGTGAATGTCTGATAGTGTAAGAGAGAAAGTGTGTGTGTGTGTGTGTGTGTGTGTGTGTGTAAATGTGTGGTAGTGGAAGAGTGTGTGTCCTTGTGTGCGTGAGGATGTAGCCAGTGATTTTGGAACGGTGGAGAGATTTTTTTGGGAATAGAAATTCTGCACAAACTTGGCAGTAAATGTAGAGTGACAGGGTGAAAGGTGAAAGGTCATAGTATTACAATGAATGGCCAAGAGTGTGAATGCCAGTTTTGACAATCGTGTTTGGACCTCACTCTGTGTGTGGGGGCACATACATGCTGTCATGCTGGATCAGGAAAGGGGTATATTGGAAGCAGAGAATCTTCTAGAATGTAACGGAGTGCTTGAGTGTCACGATTTTCCCTCTGGAAAACAAAGAGCTGTTGCCTAAAGTAGGAACAACGGCCCCAGATCCAGCAGTGTCCTCATATTTTTGGACGCATTTCTGTTTTTGTCTCCTGAACAAATCTTTTGAAAACATCGCTCTCAGGTGTGTACCCCCAGCCTCAGTGATATCTATCCGGGGCTAAAATTGCCTAATATTTTAGTCGCGCAGTACTGAGATTTATAAGTGTCTGAAGTCTTGGCTCTGCTTGATCCTGCCGTCACACCGGTGAGGCTCTTTTGCGTTTCGTCTTTAGTTCAATGACGCGGAGGCGGAAGGACAGTGCAGCTGCCAAACGGTTGGTCGAATGAGGCCGTTCCACTCTTTTGTTTTGGCTCCTCGTATCTCAACCCTGCATCCTGTTCTCTTGCCTCGAGCATAAGAATGAGCCTGTAGCCCGTGTGCCGATCAGCCCGGCTGTCGGGCCCTTGAGCAAGGCCCTTACCGTCACTGTGCGCTGAGGGGGATCGACTCCAGCTTAACCTCAACAGACACTGGTGGCTTTTGACACGAGCTAACCTGCATCAGTTTTTCATTTTTCACCACCGTTCTATATCTCTTTCTTTGTTAACTCAATTAACAAATGTTAGTTATATTGAGCTAGTTATCCACCAATCGTGTGGCAACTTGGTTGAAAGAGTTCCCCTGCGGGTGATCTTTTATCCAAGTTGCCACATTATGGATTTTCAACGGCATCTGACTTTGATATCTTACATCATTGGGCAACTGTAGTTGCCCACGGCACTGAAAGGGTTAAGCAGAAGTCTGACATGCAGTTGTTGAAACCAGCATAACAGCTTTTTAACCAAGCTGCAGTTTTAGAATATAAATGAATTACTTTGCAGGCATTTAAGATATCAAGCGATCTACTGTTAGATAACACCTAACTTGGAGTACAAAGCTAACAACTGAACACTGGTGACTCAACTAGCTGGCTAACTCGCTGCTGGATGAAGTAAAGTAAATCATAATATGAGCTAATGTTAACTTAATAGACATAGTTAACTTAATGGCTACACGGTGGTAAAATAATGCCTATAAAACATATAATGCACAAAGCCACATGTCACGCTTTGCCATCACTTAAAATAAGCTTTATCGGTAGTCGTTTTCAAAATTAAAGGTTGTCATATTGAATATTTGGAGAATGACACCCATAGCGTGCTTCTTGGTCGTGCTGTCATCCGTCAGTGTTTATGATGCTGACACTTCCAGTGGGCGCTCAAAAGCATCAGGGAATGTTAGCGTTTCACGCGACGCTTCACTTCGCCACCAGTGGGCGTTGGGCTGTGGACTAATCAACTGTAAGTTTCTCTGGGCAGATATGTCAGAGGAGTGAGTGTCTCACTCTGAACTGCACTGTTTCTCAGCTCCAATGAGCTGCAGAGCATGGAGCTGGTGTGTTATTTGCGCTGCTCGCACATATTAATGATCTGAGAACAGCCTAATATACTCGTACACATATTAATGCTCTGATATTAGCCTAATATACACGTACACATAATAATGCTCTGATATTAGCCTAATATACACATACAAATATTAATGCTCTAATAATAGCCTAATATACACATACACATATTAATGCTCTGATTTTAGCCTAATGTACACATACACATATTAATGCTCTGATAATGGCCTAATATACATGGCCGAACGGCATTTTTGGGATATTATGTTTTTGGTCCGACCACCACCGCCGCTGCCGACCTATGTGTTAACGCGATAACTTCAGTAATATTTCAATTTCAAATTTTGTCTTTTGCTTATAAGTAAGTATCACAAAGAGGAAGAACTTTTTCGATTTTGGACAATTTACAATTTCTAGATTGGCCACCAGGGGCCAAAAACTATAAAATCACTCTTTTTATCATATCTCTGGAAATATTTGTCCGATTGACCTCAAATCAAGTGCAAATGAAACGTCATGACCTGAGGATGTTTCCCATGTTGACATTAAACCTGTTTGGTTCAAAATTTTTACACAAGGTGGAGCTTTGTCACATGAAATTCACCATTTTTTGTCATATCTTTGGAACCATTTGTCCAATTGACATGAAACTATGTGCAACTGCAAGGTCATGACCCCACAACGTGTCATATGATGACATCATACCTGTATGGTTCAATATTTTGCCACCAGGTGGCGCTTTGTGATGGAAAATTACCATTTTGGCCATATCTTCAGAACCATTTGTCCGATTGACCTGAAATTAAGTTCAAATGAAAGGTCATGACCTGAGGGGCTTTATATTGTATTGGGTCTATTTGAGGATTGGGGAATTGGAGGATTGGGGGCGTTTGGGGATATACCCCAAGCCGTCGCCTCTGACGGCATAAGCCTAGTTAATGAACTGATATTAGCCTAATATACACGTACACATATTAACGATCTGATAATTGCCTAATATACACGTACAAATATTAATGCTCTTATAATGGCCTAATGTTGGGGGGTGTAAGGCTTGTGAGGTAATATAGGCATGGCTCTAGGCTACTCATTCCTTTCATTTTATTGAGCCAAAAGACCCATCTAAACATTGCTTCAGAAATAATAAGAAATTTCCAGCGCAGTGCCAGCAATGCAGAGGTGGTGCTGTGTTTGTGCCGAGGACACGTCGGACGGAGGGAGAGACGTTTGGACTGAAAATCAGGCAAACCGAGTGCCCTTGCTTGGTGCAGCGTCACTTTCAATCAACCAGAATTAAAGGCATTCTCACTGGGGAGAGGGTTGGTCTGGAAGTCGATCATTTATACGTCCTGCTTTCAACAAATAAGCAAACGACTCAGTTGTGTAAATTTTTTGAAGCATGTTTTGCTAGCCTCCTTGGCTGTGGTGCGTTTTAACCTATGGTTGGGCGTTTGAATCCCATCCACGCCTTTGCTGGATATGGCTGGAGGTTTGCATGGGTGAGCCAATATTGGCTGGGCCTTGTTTGGGATAGCAGGGTTAAGCCGGTTAATATTAGTAGCTCTCATTCCTCTCCAGCCGCCACTCTAGTCTGTAACTTCTGGGGGGGTGGGGTTGGGCAGAACCGGGACTGCAGGCCCCGGGCTGACGTGTTTCGGGGTGCCTCTGTGGACTCGTGTTTCACTGTCCAGCTGAGTCCTCTCTTCCCTTTTCTGTCACTTCCCTCTCTCTCTCCTTCCATTTTTACCACTCTCTTCTGCTGTAAATGGTGCTTTATTAGCGTGACTGACAGACTGGAGGAGTGACTTCACCGGAATCTGTTCTGCCTTCTTCTCCTCTGCAGGTCACCGGCGGTTTCTCTCTTTGATTGAGCTTCAGAGGAAGCAGTAGTGGCGTGACGAGGTTACTCTCGCATTCCCACTGCGATCGCGGCTGCAGCCGGGGAGCGCAGCTACATAACTGACCGAAAGAGAGAGAGAAAGGCTGGGAGAGTGGAGCAGCATTTTAATTACAGCAAAACGGGCCTTAGCGTACCGGTCACTGTAGCGGACTGCGATCTCCGCGGCCCCCTTTTTAATGACGTCGCTGCACTTCGCTTTTCTCAATTATGTCTGCATCAGGGATAAACGCACAGAGAGGTCAGCTGCCACGCTGTAACAGTTACGTCTCTCACGGGAGCATTTTTCAGCCTTTTTGACAGTCGCTTCTCAAAGCAGAGTTTTGCACAACCTTGTGTTGTGAGAAGACAGCTTCAGCTGTTTGGGGTTTATTAATGCGAGACGCAGTAAACTGCTCTCTTTTCTCTCTAACAGTGGCAGGCTTAGCACTGCTGCCTCACAGCAAGAAGGTTGAGGGTTCGAATCCGAAGCTCTCTGAGTGGAGTTGCATGTTCTCCCCGGGTTCTCGTGGGTTTCCTCCGGGTACTCCGGTTTCCTCCCACAGTCTAAAGACATGCGTGTCAGGCCAATTGGAGACGCTAAATTGCCCAAAGGTACGAGTGTGAGAGCGAATGGTGTGTGAATGGTGTTTGCGCCCTGCGATGGTGAGCTGTCCAGGATGGGTCCCTGCCTTTCACCCAGAGTCAGCTGGGATAGGCTCCAGCTCCCCTAGTGACCCTAATGAGGAAGAAGTAGAATAGAGAATGGATGGTTGGCTCTTTCTCAAGAGATTGGTGATGTTGTGACAGCGCAGGATCTGTAGCTCTTTAGCCAATGGCTGGCTTTTGTTGACCTCTTTACTGAGGTTTGCTTCGCATACAGTGTTCTGCTTTGCGTGTATTACATCACTGCATCTGACCGTGGATCACATGAGTGTAGAGTAGCCCTTGGTTATTACTTCCTGTTCGGTGGGCTCATGTTTTAGTAAGATTTGGGCCTCTGTGGTGTAAATATAAGTCAGTTGCCACAAATCTGTTTGTTTAATTTGAGTGAAGTGTGTAAGATGGGCGTTGCTCAAAGTTGGGTGACCACGCCCATCTACCCCAATTTTGGTCCCTTATTCTCCCTCCTGCACTAACGTCCCAAAACGTTTATTGCTGATTATTGATGTCTGGCATGCAATGAGTGGAAAACAGTTGTAATTTGTTTGGGACCATTATGAAGGATGGAACTTGGACCCAATTTCCATGTGTTAGAAATGGCATTGTTTATGACTTCAGGTGGCGCCAGTGTCAACCTACATGGAGGTCCCAGGATTTTTTTCACTTCAAGTTGCAGTTCACCAACTCTAGTTTCAAGAATAATTGATAAAAACTTGGGACCCTCCATGTAGGTTGGAATTTGGAGCGTTCGAAGTTACTGCTCAATACGGCACAGAAAAGTTGGCGTGGCCTGCTCAGCAAGGGAGGGGTTAATTACCAAGGTCATGACTGATTTCCCTATTCCCAGCCTGAAACTCAATCATTATGAAGTATGAAGAGATTTGGAGATCGTGAGTTGACACCCTTGGGCTGTCAGGCACTCTTAAACACTTTTTTTCATGGAAAAAATAAATAAAATGGTCACTGATATGAGATCATTTTGACTCATTTCTAGATTTGTCAATGAGGTAAGTGAGATTATCGAGATACAAGTGCCTAAATACAAAGTTAAAATGCTTAGTACGAGTTTGTTTTTTTCAGTGTGTGACATACAAGTTGAGCAAAGCCTGTCTTGGCGCTTGACTTTGTATGACCCTTAGCCACACAATTTCCACCTTCACTAACCTCTGTGCGGGCGCATAACTGTAACTTCCATACGTTCCACTTTTGTCCGTTATCACGAATTTGCAGCTCCTCCGTCGCAGTAGTCGACGAGACTTGGCGAAACCGTCGTGGTTTTGGAGAATGATGTCAGAGTGGCAGCCAGTGAGGGCGTGGGCTTATTGTCTTAACTCCCGCTGGCAGTGCGTAGCGCGGCTAACGTGCTAACGTTCCCGACCTGCTCATTAACTGGGCTGAGAGTGTGAATGGAGCTGTCGAGGCACAGCAAGCGCGCACTCACAGGGGTGCTTGCTCTGTCAGTGCTGTGAGTGTGTGCGTGTGTGTGAATGCCGGTGTGAGTGTGTGCGTGAGTGCGTGTGTGTCTGTGTGTGTGGCATCGTGGGAACCACAGGGGTCTTTACTGAAAGTGAGAGCCTATTATGCTGCAAGCAAGAAAACACACACACAGGCATTGAGAGATATGCATTAGTTCATGTATGCCCATGGGGACAACCCCCCACACACACACACACACACACCATTCCCTTGTCACTGAATGTCAAGCAGCCATTTTTGGAAAGGTGGAAGCTGGGTCCAGTCCCAGCCAACATCCTGATCTCTTGTACAGTCTTCCTGTAGTTGTGTGAAAGAATGTAAATAAGATAGAGAACAGAAGTGAAAATTGCATTCTCCCAACACCAAGTGGTCTGCTTGTAAGCTTTTTCTGTATGTCTCTATGTGTATGTCAATGCGTAAGATAACTGGCTGAATGTTGTCAGAGCTCAGCCCTTGTCTGGTATGATGGGTTAGATATCTGGGTGAATGTTGTAGGGGCTCAGCTCTCGTCTGGTATAATGGGTTAGATATCTGGGTGAATGTTGTCGGAGCTCAACTCTTGTCTGATATCATGGGTTAGATATCTCTGAATGTTGTAGGGGCTCAGCTCTTGTCTGGTATAATGGGTTAGATATCTGGGTGAATGTTGTAAGGGCTCAGCTCTTGTCTGGTATCATGGTTTAGATATCTGGGTGAATGTTGTAGGGGCTCAGCTCTTGTCTTATGTAATGGGTTAGATATCTCTGAATGTTGTAGGGGCTCAGCTCTTGTGTGGTATAATGGGTGAGATATCTGGGTAAATGTTGTAGGGGCTCAGCTCTTGTCTTGTATAATGGATTAGATATTTCTGAATGTTGTAGGGGCTCAGCTCTTGTCTTGTATAATGGATTAGATATTTCTGAATGTTGTAGGGGCTCAGCTCTTGTCTGGCATAATGGGTTAGATATCTGGATGAATGTTGTCGGAGCTCAGCTCTTGTCTGGTATAATGGGTTAAATATCTCTGTGAATGTTGTAGGGGCTCAGCTCTTGTCTGGTATAATGGGTTAGATATCTGGGTGAATGTTGTAGGAGATCAGACTTGCAGCTCGATAGAGAATCATTTATAATCATGGAACTGTGGCGGTTTATTTATTTATTTTCATAAATATTTAAGCACTGGAAATATTGCATTATTGAAGTGAAGCAAACTGATTTGCTCAAGGGCGCAATAACAGTGTTCAACCTGGACCCAGGCCTGAGCAGGGCAGTGGTGTTTTATCACAGTTCTGTGTGTGTGTGTGTGTGTGTGTGTGTGTGTGTGTGTGTGTGTGTGTTTGTGTATGCCTGTTTGGATGCTTGGCTGAGGTGCACGTGTGTGTGTGTGTGTGTGTGTGTGTGTGTGTGTGTCTGTGTGTCTGTGTGTAAAAGCAGGGCTGGTTTGTCTGTATGGGAGAGAATTTGTGTGTGTGTGTGTGTGTGTGTGTGTGTGTGTGTGTGTGTGTGTGTCTCTTGGGTACATTGCTCAGTATTTTGGATAAAAAGTGCAGTCTTTGCAACAAAACTACTTTGATTTCTTCTTAAATTTCACAAAGGGAGGACAAGTTGTTTCCCTATTGACATCCACATTAATTAACTAGGCACAGTATATCCATTAAAAGGACAAATTACCGGGCGATTCTGCGGAATTTTAAAACAAACAATGTGGACCAAAAATACACAAGGCTCTGGTGTCGTCGCCTCAGCGGTGTCATTTCTGTTCTTATTCATGTCCGATTTCAGTTGAAACGGTTCAAGGTCTTATTCTGCTTGAACTGAAGAGTAAACTGACATAACCTGAAATAACCCCTTGCAGATGTTACTTGCAATTCTTGCCCTCTGTGTGTAAATGTCATACCTGCAACAATACTGTGGAATGACCTCGATATGAATACAAGGCTGGTGTGAGACAATATTTGTGTGTGTGTATTTGTGTGTATTTGTGTGCGTATGTGTGTGTGTGTGTGTGTGCAGGCTTGTGTGTGTATTTGTGCATTTGTGTGTGTGTATGTGTGTGTGTGCATGCTTGTATGTATATCGGTGCATGTGTGTGAGACTGTGTGTTGTGTGCATGCGTGTGTGTATATATTTCTGTGTGTTAGTTGAGAGTGTGTGATGTGTGCATCTTTGTGCGTGTGTTATGTGCATGCTTGTGTGTAAATGAGTGTTTATGTGTGTGTATGTTCATGACAGTGAGTGTGTGTGATGTGTGCATCTTTGTGCGTGTGTTATGTGCATGCTTGTGTGTAAATGAGTGTTTATGTGTGTGTATGTTCATGACAGTGAGTGTGTGTGATGTGTGCATCTTCGTGCATGTGTTATGTGCATGCTTGTGTGTATATGAGTGTTTATGTGTGTGTATGTTCGTGACAGTGAGAGTGTGTGATGTGTGCATCTTTGTGCGTGTGTTATGTGCATGCTTGTGTGTATATGAGTGTTTATGTGTGTGTATGTTCGTGACAGTGAGAGTGTGTGATGTGAGCATCTTTGTGCGTGTGTTATGTGCATGCTTGTGTGTATATGAGTGTTTATGTGTGTGTATGTTTGTGACAGTGAGAGTGTGTGATGTGTGCATCTTTGTGCGTGTGTTATGTGCATGCTTGTGTGTTTATGAGTGTTTATATGTGTGTTAGATTTTGGTAGCTCCTACAAATACCTTGGCTTCTGGTTGGACCCCTCACTTTCTTTCAAGCTCCATATCAATAACCTACAGGCCAAAATTAAGGCCAGACTAGGGTTGCTTCACCGTCAGAAGGCCTCCTTTACACACTCTGCTAAACATACTCTAGTGAAGATGACCATACTCCCTATGCTGGATTACGGTGATGTCATCTACAAAATGGCTCCCAAACGTGCCCTTAACCGCCTGGATGCTCTCTACCACTCATCCATCCGTTTTGCCGCTGGTGCACCGTACTCCACCCGTCACTGTGATCTGTACAAACTGATAGGCTGGCCCTCCCTCCACACCGGGCGTCACTGGCTCCTGTTTATCCACAGGACTCTTAAGGAAAACGCCCCAATATCTCTCCAACCTTTTGCATCATTCCCATAGTAACTATCACCTGAGGTCCAGCAACCACCCTACTCTCTCTGCTCCGAAAGCCTCTACTGTTTTTGGTCAGAATTCCTTTCGTTTTGCTGCAGCAAAGGATTGGAACACCTTTCAAAATTCCTTCAAACTTTCAGTTCTCCCATCAATTGCCATGTTTAAACTGAAATTAAAACACTCAATACTCATCCGTTGTAATTGTTGACTCCTCTTCTAGTCTCTCCCCATATATTTTAGTAGTAATTTAAGTCATTTTAACTTCACAGTCTCCTTATCTTTGGTTGTGAGTCTTGTATTGTTCCTGTTTATTTTGTTTTTGTTTGGCCTCGTTTGGTCTTGTTTTGTTTTGTCTCGTTTTTGTCTTCGTTTTGTTTGCTGGGGCCTCTCGCCAGGTCATCATTGTAAATGAGAAGTTGTTCTCAATTGATTTTACCTGGTCAAATAAAGGTTAAATAAATAAATAATGTGTGTGTATGTTAGTGACAGTGAGAGTATGTGTTGTGTGCCTGCTTGTGTGTGTATATTTTTGTGTAAGTGTGTGTATGTGAGTGAGAGTGTGTGTTGTGTGCACACGTGTGTGTGTCTGTGAGTGAGAGTGTGTGTTGTGCGCATGCGCGTGTGTGTGTGTGTGTGTGTGTGTCTGTGAGTGAGAGTGTGTGTTGTGCACATGCGTGTGTGTGTGTCTGTGAGTGAGAGTGTGTGTTGTGCACATGCGTGTGTGTGTGTGTGTGTCTGTGAGTGAGAGTGTGTGTTGTGCATATGCGTGTGTGTGTGTGTGTGTGTGTGTGTCTGTGAGTGAGAGTGTGTGCTGTGCGCATGCGTGTGTGTGTGTGTGTCTGTGAGTGAGGTGTGTGTTGTGCACATGCGTGTGTGTGTGTGTGTCTGTGAGTGAGAGTGTGTGCTGTGCACATGCGTGCGTGTGTGTGTGTGTGTGTGTCTGTGAGTGAGAGTGTGTGTTGTGCGCATGCTTGTGTGTGTGTGTCTGTGAGTGAGAGTGTGTGCTGTGCGCATGCTTGCGTGTGTGTGTGTGTGTGTGTGTCTGTGAGTGAGAGTGTGTTGTGCGCATGCTTGTGTGTGTGTGTGTGTGTGTGTGTGTGTCTGTGAGTGAGAGTGTGTTGTGCGCATGCTTGTGTGTGTGTCTGTGAGTGAGAGTGTGTGCTGTGCGCATGCGTGTGTGTGTGTGTGTGTGTGTCTGTGAGTGAGAGTGTGTTGTGCGCATGCTTGTGTGTGTGTCTGTGAGTGAGAGTGTGTGTTGTGCGCATGCTTGTTTGTGTGTGGTTGTGTGTGTGTGAGTAAGAGTGTGTGTTGTGTGCACGCTTTTGTGTGTCTCTGTGTGTGAGTGTGTCTGTGAGTGAGAGTGTGTGCTGTACGCATGCTTGTGTGTGTGTGTGTGTGTGAGTGAGAGTGTGTGCTGTGCGCATGCTTGTGTGTGTGTGTGTGTGAGTAAGAGTGTGTGTTGTGTGCACGCTTGTGTGTGTACATTAGGTACAGCAGCAGTGTGAGTGCTGACGGGCGTCTCTAGCCTCCCTGACTCCCGCAGGCGTGTGAAACGATGAGGCAGACAGACGAGGGCGGGATGTGCTGAGATTCGGGGCGTGGGCCAATGAAGAGCAGCAGGCGAGGAAGAGGGCGGGGCAGGGGTTGGCGAGGGTATGGGGGGGCATGTTTGACATGCGGAGGGGCGGAGGGGCACAGATGGGCCTGCTGAGCCTGATGCAGCCTCCCGGCTCACATGCAACGTTCTCGCAACATCCACAAAACATTCCTGCAACGTTGAGCAAACATTTTCCCCATACTGGAGCCTGTTTACTGTAATTGGATGCGTGTTGGGAGAGAACTTAAAACAGGGCTTTTGTTGTATGCAGTTTACTGTTTGTTAGGCCTCTTTTTTACTCCCCTCTCTCTCTCTCTCTCTCTCTCTCTCTCTCACTGGAATCGGGGTGGAAATGGGTTTCATTATGATCGGAGTCATGTTCAGGAAAAAAATAGTCCAAAGTTTTAATCATGATCCAGGGTATTTTAATTAAAATTTCAACAAAAAAAGTTGTTAAAATATAGGTCGCCGCTAATTAGGCGCTGGTCTGACAAATGTGAGAACTAATTAAGCCTGTTTGTTTGATTAAAGATTAGCTCTTTTTTATAAAAACGATGATGACGAGGTAGAAAAGGAGAGCGTGGTATCGAGGGATAAGCGAGAGAGGAAGATATTAAGCGTTTTTTCTTTTTCCGCCTGTGTGCGTGTGCAGTCGTTCTGTTGTAAAGCGCCACACGTGTGGGAGACAGGCCTCCTGGCGGCGTGTCTAATTACAGATACTGTGAGCATTTTCCTGTTCAGCCAGGTGTACTGGAGTAACATGCATGCATGTGTGGGGGCTTACGTGAGTGTGTGTGTGTGTCTGTGTGTGTGTCCGTGCATCTGTGTGGGCATCTATTTTTATGTTTCTATGTCATAATAATCAGGAACTGGCTATTTTGCTAGTTGGCGTTTGCAGTAGCATTAGGGTTAGGGCTGGGTTTATGCCCCGAAGCCTAACATTTACCGCCTACATTCCATATTAGGAGTAGAAGATCGTTCGTTGCACTTGCGCGTGCGGAAGTTTGTAAAAATGGCTGCTTGGAGTACATTCATGACTGGCATAAAAATCGCCACTGTCTGATAATAATTTTAATAATTACTTCGCCCACGCTTTTACCCAATGCAACTTACTATTGTCCGGGCGACACAGGGGCCAATCCCAGGGGCCTTGCTTAAGAGACCCCAACCACTTTTCCAGTCATGGCACATGGGTTTTCGGTCTGGGTGTAATGTGTTCTTCTCTCCTGTGGGGGCGCTGTGATAGTCACTATGACAGACAGCGGCCAGCCTCTCTCTCACACTTTAATATCCTTTAATCGATAAGGCAGGACTTGGGGGTACAATAAACCTGGTGCCTGATAATTATTGTGGCGTTAAGGAAACACAAGCCTCGAGTTCGCTGTGTTTTCATTGTGAGATTGTGCAGCGAACCCGTCCTGTGGTCCTGCGGACAGAAGAGGGAGCGAGGGGTGGGAGAGAGAGAGAAAATAATGAGGTGGATGCAGGGAGGGAGGAGTTTGTGTAAATGAAATGGAATAAATAGAAGTGTGTGATGGAGGGGGAGGTGATGAAGGTGAAGATGGAGAGAGAGGGAGAGAGAGTTCAGTGAAGGGTAGAGTAGTAGAAGAGTGGGGGAGTCGTGAAATGCGAATACGGATTGGATGTCACCTCTTAGCTTCTGCGTGTGGTATTCATGTATGCGCATACAGATGTACCTGTAGCCTACGGCTCGCAAGCACGTGTAATATCTCTCTGGCCTGTTCACGCATGAATCACTTAAAAATTTTCAGCTGTGCATCCCATACACACACACACACACACACACACACACACACAGGCAAACAAATGGACACACTATCTCAACTGAGATACAATGCTCCCATCCACCCCCATTGTTCCATTTCAGTGGTATCACCCAGGCTCATTAATGCGGAAACAAGGTAATGGGTCGACCCATATCCGTCCCCAGAGGGGAGCTTAGACTTTGATGTTGAGTGAAGCGCACAGTCCAAAGCCAAAGAGATTTGAACACTCACCGTGACTGACGGGGGCACTGCTTTCTCACACTGCTTGTTGTCAGCAGCTGTGTAATTCACACACACGATCACTCGCGTGTGCAGACACACACACATACAAAAATATACACACACCTGCTGAAGCATACGCACACGCACATGCGAAATTCATTCATGCGCCAGCGCATGTGGAAGAGGGGCATTTTGTGCAGATTTAGATGGTGTGAATCCCTCTGATATGGCCTGCAGGAAGGATGTGATTTAATGTTATACTGCGCAGGATTTTCGTATTAAAAATGGTTTTAAAAAGATATCAATGCTCAGACATACAGTGGCCGTATCTGTGATTAACTCGCAATCTCTCCCTCTCTCTCTCTCTCCCTCCTTATCTCTCTCTCTTTCTCCCTCCTTCTCTTGTAGGATGATAACTCCATGTTTTTCCAGTTTGGCCCCTCCATTGAGCAGCAGGCCTCGGTGATGCTCAACATTATGGAGGAGTACGACTGGTACATCTTCTCTATTGTCACCACCTATTACCCCGGCCACAAGGACTTTGTCAATAAGGTAAACCTCTCTGGCAGAGTTTGTATTTAATACCTTTACTTTAGTGCAAAAACTATCCATCTGTCCGTCCGTCTGGCATCTGCCCTGTTTAATTCTGGGCAAGAAATGATCCCAGCATTTAAATGCTAGGGGTAGGGATATACCCTGGACGATTTGTCGATCTGTCACAGGGCACACACACACCGTCACTTCCACACATAAACCTATGGGTAATTCTGAGTTTCTCTTTAGCCTAACATGCATGACTGTGATATTTATCACTGGAGAGCTTAGCAGGGGGGGTTTCACATAGGAAAATAAGAACGGGTTTATGGTGGTCATTCATGAGAATTTACCAAAATGCAGCAGAAATATCTGATTTCATAGTTGGTTCGGCTAATTAAGATAGTTAACTATTTAAAGGCCAGAAGTTGGACTAAAACCCAGGGGCAGATATGGCCCATGTTGCCCACCCCTGGCTCAGAGGGCAGCCACACCAACACGGGCAGAACATGCAAACTCCACTCCCCCTGGCCGGCTTCAAACCCGCAACCATGGTGCTGTGAAGCGGCAATGTTACCCACTGTGCTGCTGGACTATAAACTAGATGAGAGCATTCGTCTCAACTCTAGCCCTGCCCCCGCACTAATACAGGGGAGCTTTCTTTAACACGAAAGACAGGCTGACCCACTTTGTAAGGAGATCTCACAGGGCGAAGCTGGGTTATTTTTTGTTTGGGTGCGTAATGCAATCCCTAGAACAGTCAGGCAGGTGCATATATTTGAGATAATGGGGTACCCTCCCTCGGAGAGGAGTGAATTCATCAGAACCATAAGGAGCAGGCTGATGCACAGGTGTGTTTGAGCTCTCCCTGCTAACTGAGGTTTTTATTTTTGGGCAGGTGGAAGGTGTTTGTGTGTGGGGGGGGGGCTTGTGATGCCACAGCCAAGCCGTACCGTAGGCAGAAGCTTGTTGTCACGGTTATAGAACTGGGGTCCCAGATGGAGAATTCCCTTCTCTGTAATCTTGAGCTGGGCACTTAACCCGAATTGCCTCAGTAAAAATCCCATCTGGGTAAATGGATAATATGCTAAAATGCTACGTGTGCAGTGTGCTATAGAACCTCTCCATACGGCACCCTGCGGAGGCACTGCGTCATGCATTAAATGTAGGAATATAATGGAATATTAAATCTTGTGTATTTAAAAGTATTATGCGCTTGTTATACGTGCATCCAGTATGGAGGGTGTATCAGTGTGATGTTGGATTAGGGGTTGTGTTGTGTTGGGTTAGCGTGTGTTGGTTAAGGATTGGTGTTGGATCAGCATCTTTAGTCAGACAGGGTGTGACCGCATTCTGTGACTATCGGCCAGTGTGTTGGGTCAGACATTTATTTTCAGGTCACTGCATTGGGTCAGTCTTGTATTGTTGGGTGACTACATTTGATCAGTCTTGTGTTGTTGGGTCTCTGCATTGGCTCATCTTGTATTGTTGGGTCACTGCATTGGGTCAGTCTTGTGTAGTTGAGTCACTGCAATGGGTCAGTCTTGTATTGTTGGGTCACTGCATTGGGTCAGTCTTGTGTAGTTGAGTCATTGCAGTGGGTCAGTCTTGTATTGTTGGGAAACTGCTTGGGGTTGGTCTTGTGTTGTTGGGTCACTGCTTTCACTAGAACTTGTACACTTGGGTCACTGCATTGGGTCAGTCTTGTATAGTTTGTTCACAGTGTTGTATCATTCACTTGCCGTTGGATCCCTGTTGGATCGGTCATGAATTGTTGGGTCACTGTTTTGGGTCTGTCATGTAAGGTTGGGTCACAGTACTGGGTTAGTGATGTATTGCTGGGTCACTGTGTTGGTCATTGATGTATTGTTGGATCACTGTATTGGGACAATCATGTATCGTTGTGTCACTGTGGTAATGTTGGGTCAATGTGTTCAGTCAGACAGGAAGTGACATCACTCTCCTCTCCCGGCTCAGATTCGCAGCACCATAGAGAACAGCTTTGTGGGCTGGGAGCTGGAGGAGGTTCTGCTGCTGGACATGTCAGAGGACGACGGCGACTCCAAGATCCAGAACCAGCTAAAGAAGCTGCAGAGTCCGGTCATGCTGCTGTACTGCACCAAAGAGGAGGCCACCACCATCTTCCAGGTCGCGCACTCAGTCGGCCTCACCGGCTACGGCTACACCTGGATCATCCCCTCGCTGGCTGCCGGGGAAGCCGACAACGTGCCTGCCGAATTCCCCATAGGTGCGTCGGACCGCTAAGTGTCGGTGGGGTGGGCATGACTGTTACCAATGGCTGGTCTTCCTAAATGGAGAGAGATGCGACAAGATGGCTCCAGAAATTATGGTCATGGAGCCATTTTGTTTCTGTCGCATTATCATGCACCGTCTCAAAGTGAATGAGTTTTTTTTCTGGTTTTCTATTTACTGTCTGAGTTTCCCCTCTGGTCCTTGTCAATACTTTTAATTCTGAGAAGAGTATGAAAAAATCCAGTTAATTCCCTTATTTCGAAATGGCCTGGTTTCGTGGGAGGATACAAAATGGCTCCTATTCTTGATTTGTCGTGACTTTCTCTGTGTTCGGAGTCCACTGATGGCAGATTACTGGTTGTTATTGGGCGAGAGTTCCCACCTCATCCAGAGGGGGGCAGCGTGGGTGCCGGCTTTCATTCCAACCAAGCAGTCACACACTTTACCCTACTAATTAACGTCCTCAGTAAAGACTCTAAATACTTGTTTGATGGAATCAGGTGAGTAACTGCTTGGATGGAATGCGTTCACACCAGCCCTTTCTGGATACAGTTCCTCTCCCCTGCTTTATAATGACGTCACATTAACATATAGTTCACCTCTGCCAAGGAGGTGTATGTTTTCGCCAGGGTTTATTAGTCTGAAAGTTTGCAGGATATCTCAAAGACAGCCGCATTGATTTTAACCAAACTTCGCAGGATGTTACAGTAGCACAAGAGGAACAAGTTGTTAAATTTAGGGATATCTAGGCCAAAGTACAGCTGAGATATACCCCAAAGTTCAAATCCAGCTATGCTGGCAGAGATTTCAAGTCTTTCCGCTGGGCGTGCTTTTGGGTTTTGCTGCCACCTGGTGGTGGAATGCTACAATACCCTACATCAGCCAACGAAAATAACAAATGCACACAGTTGCCCTCACGTGGCGGAGGTGCTGGGCTTTCTGAGTGCTTTCTAGTTAATAATGTAGTTGGTGCAATGTATTACCACTGTGCAAATATTCCATTTGAGCATGCGAATATCTCCTCATTCATTTGCAAAGTGGAAGATACGCCTTCACTATACCTATACCTATATATCTATACCGTCAGCCTACTTATTCCTGGCCAGGGTCACCAGGGAGGCTATCCCAGCATGCCGCAGAAGAGAGTCAGGAAAACACTATGGACATTTGAGGAATGCATATCAGGGATTGCCCTAACCCTTTCAGCGCTATAGGCAACTAGAGTTGCCCAATGATGTAAAATATCAAAATCAGATGCTGTTGAAAACCTATCATGTGGCAACTTGTTTAAATGAGCTTCCCTGCGAGAGCTCTTTTAAACAAGTTGCCACATGATAGGTTTTTCAACAGCTCAGGATACCTACATTTTTAACTCCTTGAACATTTTTTCAGCACTCAAAGGGTTAAAATAATCTGACTTGACACTATCTTATATTCTCTTAAATGATTATGAACAGAATAAGCATAAACACATATGAGCAATTAATTTAATTCCTAAATAAATTGAAATTATCTAATTAAGTTGTTAACGCAAATGATTGATGTTCAGGTTAGCTTCAATAGTTGGTAGTTAATATCTGCATGGTTAATTGCTGTTCATGCAGACTTTAATGGAAAGAGTCATTAGCCGTAGGTTAGCGTTGGTTGAGTTCGCGGCTGGCATTTCTGATTCATTTCTCGTCCCTCCATCGCTTTGCCAGATGGAAGCCCAGTTTCACAGTGCTTTTTTCTCCCTGCGGTTGATGTGACTGTTGTTGATGTTCTTCCAAAATTGCAGCGAGAAACTGAATGTGCCTGGAGACCGGGAGCTCCGAGGCGCACGCGAAGAGAATAATGTTTCGGAGGATATTTTATCAGGACAGTTTAACCCTCCAGGGTGTCGCTGAGTCGTGTTTCTTTCACGCACCTCTGGCAGAGGAAAACGAGATTCAACCCTGCTCCGCCAAAAATACATGGACGCTCGATCATTCATATCTCATCGCATAATCATGGCAACTAGTATGTTTCCATCTGCCTTGCTGCTGTACTAGCCCACGCTCTTCAGGAAAGGGCTTCCACTAGATGTTAGAACATTGCTGCCGGGATTTTCTCCCATTGTAACCTGAACAGCGTTAGTGGTGTCCGGTTGTGCTGTTTGGTGATTGGATCTGGCCCAAAGGTTGCTTTGTGGTTGTTCTTAATGGCATTTGATTTCCCTGAGATCAGGGTGCTGTGCAGGCCAGTCAAGTGCTTCGACACCGATGGTGACAAACTATGCATTGACCTATCTGTGTGGGCAGGGGCCATATCATGGTAGAATATTAAAGGACCTTTCCAAAACTGTTGAAATCACAGAGTCCTCTTTCTATTCTATCTTCTATCATTGAATGATATTGCGGCAAGTGGAACGAGGTAGCCAAGCACAAACCGTGGTAAAACAGCCACAGGGCATTGAAGTGGCCACATACATTTGGCCATGTAGTGAATGTGTTACAGCATTTAACTCTGTCCTTCAGTGATCCCGTATTGTGTTTAAATATTTGAACAGTGGTGCAGCGCCTCGCTAGCGTGTCCTGTCCGTCTGCATTTGGAGTAAAATCCCAATGATGCGCTGCGGTTTCTCCGGGAGGTTAGCTGGAGGTGTTTAGAGCCAGTCTCATGGACGTGTGGGCGGGCGGATTTGAAACTGGCTCCTCTTGTGTACTTGCCTGGCAGTGGACCGGACGCATAGCGTCTGCTGAATGGTGGCTCTTCTATGGAAAAAAGCTGGCAACTCCCTGACTTGTTACTCATGTGCTGAAACTCATTCTGTTGTTTCCGCTTGGAAGCAGTTAGTTGAAAACCTGCCACTGAATCTCTTTCTTTCTCTATCTCTCTCCCTCTTTCTTTACCTCCCACCAGCCCTCCCTCTGTCTCACATATATGGGGGGATGGTATTGCTGTGGTAAGGGGCTGATATTGCTGTGGGGGATGTGAGGTGTCATTGCTGTGGGGATGTGAGGTGGTATTGCTGTGGGGGTGTGAGGTAGTATTGCTGTGGGGACATGACGTGCTATTGCTGTGGGGTTGTATGGTGTCATTGCTGTGGGAATGTGAGGTGACATTGCTGTGGGGTGTGAGGTGCTATTGCTGTGAGGATGTGAGATGCTATTGCTGTGTGGGTGTGAGGTGCTAATGCTGTGGGGTTATGAGGTGGTATTGCTGTGGGGATGAGAGGTAGTATTGAGGTGGGGATGTGAGGTGCTATTGCTGTGGGGTTGTGTGGTGTCAATGCTGTGGGGATGTGAGGTGCTATTGCTGTAGGGGTGTGAGGTAGTATTGCTGTGGGGATGTGAGATGCTATTGGTGTTGGGCTATGAGGTGCTATTGCTGTGGGGATGTGAGGTAGTATTGCTGGGGGGATGTGAGATGCTATTGGTGTTGGGCTATGAGGTGCTATTGCTGTGAGGATGTGAGGTGGTATTGCTGTTGGGATGTGAGGTCCTATTGCTGTGGGGTTGAGTGGTGTTATTGCTGTGGGGTTATGAGGTGCTATTGCTGTGGGGTTGTCTGGTGTCATTGCTGTGGGGATGTGAGGTGCTATTGCTGTAGGGGTGTGAGGTGCTATTGCTGTGGGGATATGAGGAAGTATTGCTGTGGGGATGTGAGATGCTATTGGTGTTGGGCTATGAGGTGCTATTGCTGTGGGGATGTGAGATGCTATTGGTGTTGGGCTATGAGGTGCTATTTCTGTGGGGATGTGAGGTGGTATTGCTGTGGGGTTGTCTGGTGTCATTGCTGTGGGGATGTGAGGTGCTATTGCTGTGGGGATGTGAGGATCTATTGCTGTGGGGTTGTGTGGTGTCATTGCTGTGGGGATTTGAGATGCTATTGTTGTGGGGCTATGAGGTGGTATTGCTGTAGGGATGTGAGGTCCTATTGCTGTGGGGATGTGAGGTGCTATTGCTGTGGGGACGCGAGGTAGTATTGCTGTGGGGATGTAACGTGCTATTGCTGTGGGGATGTGTGGTTTCATTTCTGACAGAATGTGAGGTGTCATTACCTTGGGGATGTGTGGTTTCATTCTTGTGTGGAAGTGAGGAGCTATTGCTGTGGGGATGTGAGGAGCTATTGCTGTGGGGATGTGAGGTCCTATTGCTATGGGGATGTTAGGTGCTATTGCTGTGGGGATGTGCAGTGGTATTGCTTTGGGGATGTGAGGTGTTATTGCTGTGATGTGGGCTGTCATTGCTGTGGGGAAGTGAGGTGGTATTGCTGTGTGGACTTGAGGTGGTATTGCTGTGGGGACGTGAGGTGGTGGGGATGCTGTGGGGATGTGAGGTGCTATTGCTGTTGGGATGTGAGGTCCTATTGCTTTGGGGATGTTAGCTGCTATTGCTATAGGGACGTGAGTTGGTATTGCTGTGGGAATGTGAGGTGGTGGGGATGCTGTGGGAATGTGACGTGTCATTGCTGAGAAGATGTGGGATGTCATTGCTTGCTCTGGTGTGTGAGGTGCTATTGCTGTGGGGTGGTGTGGTGTCATTGCTGTGGGGATGTGAGGTGCTATTGCTCTGGGGGTGTGAGGTGCTATTGCTGTGGGGTTGAGAGGTGGTATTGCTGTGGGGAGGTGAAGAAGTATTGCTGTGGGGATGTGAGATGCTGTTGCTGTGGGGATGTGAGGTGGTATTGCTGTAGGGATATGAGGTCCTATTGCTGTGGGGATGTGAGCTGCTATTGCTGTGGAGATGTGAAATGGTATTGCTGTGAGGATGCGTGGTTTCATTTTTGACAGGATGTGAGGTGTTATTGCTGTGATGTGGGCTGTCATTGCTGCGGGGATGTGTGGTTTCATTGCTGTGGGGAATTGAGGTGTTATAGCTGTGGGGATGTGAGGTATCCTAGCTTTGTGGATGTGAGGTGATATTGTTGTGGGGATGTGAGGTGCTATTGTTGTGGGGTTAGGAGGTGCTATTGCTGTGGGAATGTGAGGTAGTATTGCTGTGGGGATGTGAGGTGCTATTGCTGTGGGGTTATGAGGTGCTATTGCTGTGGGAATGTGAGGTAGTATTGCTGTGGGGACGTGAGATGCTATTGCTGTGGGGTTATGAGGTGCTATTGCTGTGGGGATGTGAGGTAGTATTGCTGTAGGGATGTGAGGTCCTATTGCTGTAGGGATGTGAGGTCCTATTGCTGTGGGGATGTCAGGTGCTATTGCTATAGGGAGGTGAGTTGGTATTCCTGTGGGAATGAGAGGTGGTGGGAATGCTGTGGGAATGTGACGTGTCATTGCTGAGAAGATGTGGGATGTCATTGCTTGCTCTGGTGTGTGAGGTGATATTGCTGTGGGGATGTGAGGTGCTGTTAAGATGCGAGGAATTGGAGAGGCCGATGTTTTTGTTTTCTGTCTGCATGTGGGTGTTGGTATGGCCTGTTTTTGTTTGTTTTTGTCTTCGTTTTTGAAGTTCTGTTTTTGTTTTGCTGTTGAAAAGTTCCAAAATGAAGGGTTTTAAAAACAGAGCATTCTTTTCTGTTTTTTCCTCTTCCCCTCCTTCTCTCTCTCTCTCTCTCTCTCCGTCTCTGACGTTTTATTGCGCCTGCAGTGGATCAAGGATTTTTGTGTGAGTCAGGAAGGATATATGACATCTTTTTTTGAAGGTGTCCTAGTCTGTATTTAACTTTTTTCTCTCCCTCCTTCTCTCCCCCTCTCTCTCTCTATCTCGCTTCCTCTTTCCCTCCCTTTCTCTCCCTCTCCCACTCCCTCTCTCTCAGGTCTAATCTCGGTCTCGTATGATGAGTGGGACTACGGCCTGGATGCCCGGGTCCGTGACGGCGTGGCTATCATCTCCATGGCGACTGCCACCATGATGATGGACAGGGGGCCCCACACGCTCCTGAAGTCAGAGTGCCATGGGGCTCCTGAGAAGAAGGGCCCTGGTGCGGGGAACCCCAACGAAGTGCTCAGGTGACTCCGGGATCTTTCCCGCCGCGTTCTCATTTCAATTCCCGCTTATATAAAGGGGCTTAATTTGTTTGAGGCGGATTTAAACGGACGCTCGTCCATGACGGCTGGTTTCTGCTGGGTGGTAATTGGTCCTTTTGGCTCAGTCAGACGTCTATGGTTGACACTCGCCGTTCTCTGGGTGCGCACTGTCATCTTTTTATGTTTTTGGGCAGCTGGTGATTGCATCTCTTCCTAGGCTCGCCACAGTTTGGAGACGCCGGACGGTTTATCTCCGAACACAGCTTACATTCACTTTTCTTACGCGGCGAGAGGGCGGCGGTATTTCTGATATCATTTCAAAGCTGCACTTTGCGAAAATCCTGCGCCTAGTTTTACCTCTGCAGTGAGATTTCTCCCCGTGTATAATCTCGTGATTTTTTTACATTTATTTTCTGTTGCTCGGTGAGATTTGGCTTTCCGCTCAGGCGGCTCTCCTCGGAGACTGTGGCGCGCAGACGCTGCCGAGACGATTCAGGCAGGCTTTTCGGGCCCTTATTTCCTAACCGCAGCTTGGACTCTGTGCAGCTCCTGATAAAATCAGCCGATCTGATTTTACATTTGGTTTATCTGCGAGGACGCTCTGAATAATCTTGCGGTTAATGCAATTATTCACTCAATCAGGAGCAGATTCTATCGCTGACTAGATTGAGTCAGACGCAGTTCATGCCAGTGAAATACTGGATGTCGACGAGCATTTGGACTGTGGCACAATTTTAGAGGGCCGCAATGTCTACATTCTGCAATTGTGTGACTGTCGAAATGCGAACAGAGCACTCTGTGTATGAGCAGTCGGTCCGTGTGTTTTCACTGCAAGGACCAAAATCCTCTATTCTTTTTCCAATACTGTTCGGGATGTATAAAATGGCAAGTACTTTATAAAAACATAAAAATAAGAGAGTGTATAAGAGAATAAAGTGAGGCCTTGCTTAAAGTTGGTGAAATAATCTCTCATTGTGCATTCGCATACATGATGTAAGAGCCGGCATATAGCAGAACACTTCTAGGTGAAATGTTTCTAATGTCAAGCTGTCATCACATATATCAGTTGTGGCATGACAGCACAATGTCGTGTGACATAAACTGACTTCATCTGTTATGCAGCCTTATGACATCTGTTATGTCATGATGCTGTTATCTTAGCCCTATTTTGAGGAGGTTCAACTGAAGTGCTATCATAAATGCGTATAAATAAAAGAATGTCGGTCGAAACTACACTCGTATGGGATGTGTATACGGGATTTTATCATTGTGTCCATGCAGGGGAGCAATTTCAGGGTCTTCGTGAGTTCATGGCATGATCCCACTTCTCCTGCTGGAGAAATTTCTGATGACGTTGGCAATATTTCGTCCTGTTCATCCATTACTGAACCTGTCCATTTTTGAATAGGGATATGGTGGGGGTGTGCTGGGGTCTATCCCAGCATGCAGTGGGAGAAGACCAGGATTGCACCTCCATTACTAGGTCACACACCACTCACTCACACTCTCATACCAATGCACAGTTAAGAGGCCCCTGTTAGCCTAGCATGACTGTTTTTGTTTTTGGACCGTGGGAGGAAACTGGGGTAACGGGCTTTATCTTAATGGGATAGAAAAATAAAAAATGGGATAGATAAATATCAGCCTTGAACACTTGATAAAACAATATTTTCACAACTTTAAATTTAGGGCTTGATACACAGTTACCAATCTGTACAGGATATTTTTCTTTTGACTCACTAAGAATCCCTACCTTTGTGGCGAGGAGGAGCTGTTTGAAATCGTTTAGGGTTTGGCAGTGCCTGGCCTCTCTCGCTACCTTTTACCGCCGGAAATTCAGGATGTTTTGTGCCTTATTTTGTGAAGTTGGGTTGGCTGGGAAGGGATGTTAAGGATCTGTAAGGATCTGTCACTGCTGTGGCCATAAAACCAGATTGTGTGGTCTCTACGCCACAAGGAAACTCTGAGAGGAACTGTACCATTTAGTGTAACCCCATAAAACTTTCAGATTTTGTGAAAAGCTTTTAAAATAAGCTGTGATGTATCGTTTAATGATGGCAAAAAATGCTTAATTAGCCAAGTATGCAAACGGGACTCCTTTTGTTTTGGTTAGGAGCCAATGCATGGAAATATTCTTCTCGTATTCATCTACTTTTTATATCCCCGAGGGAACCGACTGTCCCTCGTCTTATTCAGCACATTTTGTGGACTTCCTGTTTCCTGTTGTGATTTCATCGGTCGAAACTTTAATTTGATTCACCCCAGGCGTTTGTCTGACTGTTAGCGGTTGACTGTAGGATTGAGTGATTACGGTACAATTACGGTATATGTTGTGGGCTGTAAACAGGCCTGTCTTTCTCTTTATTAGGACCGCTGTGGATGATTTTACTGCACTTTTGGGCAATGTAAAGATGGCACCTTTTTATGACACTGTGTAACAGAACTGGGTCAGAGCGCTCCCTCCCGCTCTCTCTCGCTCTCTCTCTCTCTCTCTCTCTCTGTCTGTCTATCACACATGGCGTCTTTTCATTTCAGTTCCCTCGTGGCTTTTTCATGTGTGTCATGATTTACAATGATTTTCATGCAGTTGTAAAATTGTTTAGCACTGAGGTTGTAAAAATTCAGATAAGCAAATTGGTTGAATCATTAAGAGAAAAAAATACAAATTATGGCGGGAGTTTTTCCTCTCATTTTTGGGCACACATTATTTCTGTCTCTCTTCTGTCGCTCTCATTACCGCGTTCACTCGCTCGCACTCTCCATCCTCTGCGTTTCTTGCATCTCACACAGTTCATTACCGAGTCCTCTCACATCTGTCAACCACTGTCTGCATCACATGCCTGCATGCTACCTCACACACACACACACACACACACACACACACACACAGGGCCAGTTCATAAAACCCTGTGACTAGATTTGACTGATTACAGATGGGTGTAATCCGTTACTAATTAATATTGGTGCTAATTTATTAAAACATCCCATCAATATTTCATAGACCTTTTTCATAATTCACAGGGTACGTGCACTGCAAATGTGTGTCAAGCCTAGCTAGCGCCAAGTCGCTAATGTATCAATAGCAATAGCAATGTGTATATGTTTGTTCTGTGTAGCTCTGTGTGTGTTTGTATGTGTATGTGCGCATGTGTTTGGGGGATGATTGCTGCAGTACTTCTCTCTCTGTCCCTTTGGCACCTCCTTTTCATCTCTCTCTCTCCCTCTCTTTTTCTGTGAGATTATAGTTCCCATGACAACGGAGTAGATTGCCTGGGAACTGCAATGGTTGTCGGCTCCATGGCAACGCGTTACATATGCGTGTGAGGTCGCCCTCAGTGTCTGAGCAGTATAGGAGTAAGGGTTGTGCTCCCTCGCGTATGTTTCGCACAGCGTTACACACAGGCCTAGTGTTTAAATGTGTGCTAACGCTATACGTGCTAAACTGTAGCTGCTACATAACCCGCGAAACACTGGCTGACATCACTGGCTCTGCAGATGCTTTTGTACCGACAAACAGGGAGGATTGTGCTGTGATTTACCCGTCGAATCGATGCGAGGGCTTGGCCTCGATGCTGTGTTTTCTGCACACGGCTCAAAACTGGCCTTTAAATTAATCACGTGCCCTGCAACACGTGTTAGATATTTATACACTGTACTTTTAATTTTTTCCATTTCAAACATTTCTCAGTTTACCTACATAATGAGGTACATACCTTAGTTGACAAGGGCGTATTCCTGATTGGGCTCTACACTGTGGAATTATTGGTGTGAAATAGAACAACTGTGAATTAACCAAAGCGAATATTCTCAGCTTTTATGAAATCGTATTCATATTCATAATTATAAGAAACGGTAATGAATTGAAAGTAAAAACCTCACTGACACTTTGTAATAATCTGCAGTTTAAAACCACCCGTGAAATGTTTGATTACAAATCTAAAATCAGATCAGCTAAGGTCCCAATCATTATGGAGTAGATAATACTCCTGCAGTGAATGGCGTGTGGGGTAAGGACGTGTGTGACGTGTGAGGACAGGACGGGAGCTTGCGTGTGATTGGGTGAAAGTGTTTAATAGGGGTCGTCTCCGTGGCGATGGAGTAATGTGGTCACCGCCAGGGTCTTCTGTTCCTTACAAACCCTCGTATTAACATTATATTCATTTAAAAAAAAAAGGAAAAAGGTGGACTGTTTTGGTCTTGCAATTAGACAAATTTAACCCCATTTATTCCCACATTATCAGAAATATTCGCTGACAGTTTTCGTTTCTGTTTGTTTGATGTTTGTGATTTTCTGATTTCATTGGAAGATCTTGAATCTTGTGGGACTGTTTTTGTTTAGTGTGAACATGTGTCTCATCCTGCGCAGAAGTAACACAGATATGATCTCAAGCCTAAATCCAAGACTTTGATCTTTGTTCCAAGGCTGAAATGTGTGCAGCTCTGGTGGTTAAATGGTGAGATCATGAGGAACTGCATCTCTCACTCATTCATTTCATTCCATCTCTTCTTTAGGGGAGGAGTTTCAGGCTGTGCTGCCATGGAAACAGTTACGGGGGGGGGGGGGGGGACAGAGATGATCTGAGTTTACCTGACAGAGGCGTGCAAATGCTAACACACACAAACACACACACGCAAACACTGCACACTGACTTATACACATACACACACTACACTCCTGCTACACACACACACAAACACTACACACTCACATAAACGCGCACACACACTACACACATGCAACACACACATACACAAACACTACACACATGCTAACATACACACACTCACATGAACACACACACACATGCTCTCTCTCACACTCACACATATGCTCTTTCACATACACACACACACACACACACACACGCAGTGAATATCCCTGACACACGTGGGATGGAGAGGGAACAGTCAGAGCGCAGATGTAAAGCCCTTAAACACAGTGAGTGGGCTGCATTACAGCCTCTCCGCAGCTGTGCTGTACCGTTAGAGAGCAGCGCCACAGCACATCTGTATGCAGGAGGAGATCACCGGCTCACTTACCCTGAGCCTCACGCTCTCATGCACACTCTCTCTCTCTCTCTCTCTCTCTCTCTCTCTCTCTCCTGTGCTCTTGCTCTCCTCTGCTGTCAATTTTCAATTTCATTTGCTTTATTTGCATGACAAATCAATACATCTGTGTTGCCAAAGCATAGGAAATATAAATAAATAGATAAATAATAAATAAATAAAAGTAATATGTAAATAGATAAATAATATGTACATAAATGAAGAAAAATGACAACAAGCATTTTCTCAATGAAATGCAACAATTAGGAATTAATCCTCATGACAGGAAAAGACATACTTGGCTAACAGTCATGTTGTGCTTATATCCCCCCAGTAAAAGTTTTCTGTCAGCGGGGTGCAGAGTAAAGCCTAGTATCGTTTTTTCAAACTTTGGGAAATATTTTACTGCTTTATTTCAGACATGCACAGAGGAAATGTCCTGCTGGCAGTGTGTACAGACACGCTCCTCTCAGTGTGTACAGACACGCTCCACCCAGTGTGTACAGACACGCTCCTCTCAGTGTGTACAGACACGCTCCACCCAGTGTGTACAGACACGCTCCTCTCAGTGTGTACAGACACGCTCCACCCAGTGTGTACAGACACGCTCCTCTCAGTGTGTACAGACACGCTCCACCCAGTGTGTACAGACACGCTCCTCTCAGTGTGTACAGACACGCTCCACTCAGTGTGTACAGACACGCTGCTCTCGGTTTCCACGATTTTAAGTGGCGACGTCTCTCTAATTCAAGTTCGTGGTCACTGACTCTGTATTTAGTCAGAAATTGTTTTTCTTTTTGATTTTGTTTTTCAGATATTGGGCCAGTTTGACATCTCTGTTCAGGGACTGATAACAGAGCAGCTTGTGTTGTGTTTCATTTTCATTTCTCCGTTGCTCTGTATATTCCTCTTTTAATTTAGTTTTGTGTCTTTTGATTGAAGGGAGAGGATTGTGTCAGTGGTTGGTCCCGCTGTGAGGCTCACAGACTGCGGCGCTGATGTCGGTTTACCTCCTCCTCTCTCTCTCTGCTTTAATTCAGTGGGGTGTAATGTTTTCCTGGCAGCGCTGCGTAATAACAGTGTTTTCAAACAGTGACACGTAATACAGAGGTACTGAGCTGTGGCCTGATGTGTGCATTACCTCTCTCTCTCTCCCTCGCTCTCTCTCTCTCTCCCTCAGGTACCTGATGAATGTGACGTTTGAGGGGCGTAACCTGTCCTTCAGTGAGGACGGCTATCAGATGCACCCCAAACTGGTCATAATCCTGCTGGACAAGGAGCACAAATGGGACAGAGTGAGAACCCCAACACACACACACACACACACACACACACACACACACACGTACTCACAGACACACACACACACACACGTACTCACAGACACACACACACACTTACACACACACACACATGTACTCACACACACACACACTCACAAAAGTGTGCGTGCACGCCCGCACACATGCTCACACGCGCGCACACACACACTCACACACTGACACATCCATGCACACACAATTTTATCAACCTGCACACAGACAAACAACCCCACGAACACTCAGTCTCTACCAAGGTACAGTCATGAACACACACACTCTGGCACAGACACTCACCCTCTGTCATTCTCTCTCCCTCTCTCTCTCTCCACCTCTCCTCCTCTCGCTCTCTCTCTTTCTCAAATTCAAATTCAAATTCAAAATGGGCTTTACTGGCATGACAAAATATTACATTTCATGTTGCCAAAGCGTTTTTTTTAACAGAACACTAAAGACCATGCAGAGCTATTAAAACAGAAAACAATATAATGCAAATACAGGTGTGTGTGTATGTGTGTGTGTGTATGCGCTATGGGTTGAATGAGTGTGCATGTGTATTATTATTTTTTATTTTTTTAAATGTGTGTGTGTGTATGCGTGTTAGTGTGCATTCATGTTTTTGTTGAGTGGGTGTGTGTGTGTATATTTGTTTGTGTGCTCGTTTGTGTGCTTGTGTCTGGTTTTGTGTCGGCACATTTTGGTTGAGTGAGTGTGTGTTTTTGTGTATTGATGTTGAGTGAGAGTATTTGTACGTGTGTTTTTGTGCATGCGCATTATGTTGAGTGAGTGTGTGTGTCTTTTTCATGCATATCTGTTTGCGTTGAGAGAGTGTGTGTACATGTATGTTTGTGTTGAGTGAATGTGTGTGTGTGTGCGTGTGTGTGTGTGTGTGTGTGTGGTATGGACACTCACTCACTGTTTCTCATATCATGACACCTCCTCAGCATTAGAGCCGTGAGGAACAGATACTCTCCTCTCTCCTAGAAGAGATGGCTAACGGCAGCCTCTCCTCATCCATTGTGTTCAGGAATTCAGGGACGGCACATCCTATTTTTCTGAAGTATTCATCCCCACACTCTTTATATTTATTCCACTCAGTGAGGAAGTGCTGCAGTCTTCACGGCCCCTGGGTTACAGTGGGAACACAGTCTGACCTCTAGGGGTCGCCAGGTCTGTCTGTGTGAACCCTTCTCTATGGCCAGGCTATGTTCACTGAGTCTGTATTTCGTCAAGGTAGTTCTCAGTTTCATGTCAGTGGTTAGCTTTTTGTGCAGTTTTGAGCTTTCCAGTGTATAATATAGGTCCGCTTAATTTGATTTATAATTAGGCTGGGTGTAATTTCATGAGCGGTTTTGCTCTGGTGCTCAGCTTTTGAGTTGTTAGTGTGTGTGATGTTTGTGGTGTTTCGCGCATGTGTGGTGTGTGTTAGTATGTGTGGTGTGTGTGTGTGTGTGTGTGTGGGGTTTGTATTTGTGGTGTGTGTGGTGTGTGAGGGGTGTGTGGTAAACTTAGATTCAGGACCAGCTGAGTAAGGGGAGATTTTTCTTTGCAGGGATTTATAATGATGTGAGCGGGGTCTCTGTGTTTTAGATGTTTCCAAAATTTGACTGTCCTTTTCTGTATTTTAATTATGAATGGATGTTGGCCTAATTTTGCCCTGTATGCATTGTTTGTTGTATTTCTGTGTACTTTTAATGTATTTTTACAGAAGTCTGCGTGCAAGAACTCAAATGGATATTTGTCCCATTTTTGAAATTCCTGATTTGTAACAGGACCCCATACTTCACTGCCATAAAGGGCTGTTGGTTCAATTATTGATTCAAATATTTTCAGCCAGATTCTAACTGGAATTTCCGCAAATACTTGTGTTTTTATGGCTAAGAAAGCCCTGCATGCTCTTTCTCTCAGATTATTCACTGCCAGATTGAAATTTCCTGTTGGAGTAATTGTTAGTCCTAAATAGGTATAGTTACTTGTGTGTTCAATGAGATGATTTTCTTATGGTGAAGTGGAGTTTTTGTCCCTGAGATCTGGATCATTTCTGGAAGCCCATAATTTTGGTTTTATTTAGGTTTACTGAGAGGGCCCAGGTCTGGCAGTCAGGGGTGCTGTAAGGGGGGTGGGGGGGTATTTTTTGTTTGTTGCTCAATTTTCAACTTTTTTTTAAGGATTTTTTTTTTTTAATAATAATCTTAGCACATCGACCCCCTCTTACTAGTCATTATTTTGTACGGCCCAAGTTACGCTAGTGTCTGAACTGGCAGCGAATTTTTTTTTCTGCAGATCGGTTGTACCGTTACGTACATCAGCCAATCATAGATCGGCTGTGGTACCATTGTACGTGCCATCAGCCAATCACAGCTCAGCTGTACACATGCATCGATGAGAATGGCAACGTATTCAACCTTGTCACCGTCAGCTGAGTTGTGCATGCGGGAAATTTGTAAATGCTCCTCTGACAATAACGATGTAAGTGCTCCACAATACGCGAAATTACAAGTACACTAGCTGGACTGATACAGAGGTCCAACAGTCTATTTATTAGCCTTGGATTTGGTGACTAATACTGCAGATTGGAGAGCAAATTTTGTGATGATATACTGTTTTTCCAACCAGTTTTTTATTGGCAGGTGCTATGGGTACGGCAGTTTTTCAGTGCATTTCAATGTGGAGAGGTACAGCAATCCCCATTTCAAGACCTGCCCTAACCTAACCCTAACCCTTCCACTAACCCTAACCCCAACCCCTAACCCTTCTCCTAACTATAATCCCGAATCCTTATCCTAATCCCTTGAAATCAACTGCCGTACCAATAAAAACTGCCTAGTCTCTAGACACAGTGTTTTTTATTTCACTATTTAGATTTTCCGCATTTCGAATGGCATTAAATGGAAACGCATATCGAGAGTGAGGGTGTTATTAGCCGGAAAAAAAAAACAAAAAAAAAAAACAGTCTGCTTCGTGACCGTGGACTTTTCATGAAACACACTCCTGAGGCACTGCGCTGATAAGCATATGGTGGTCGCTGGAGTACATTGGGGGGGCATTACCAGTAAGTTTACCGAATACTGAATCAGTATTTTTGAACATTTGCTGCAATTGACAAAAAACATTTCTACTGACCGCTGGCTAATTATCGGAACCCCAAAGAAACCAGACTATATTAGGGATAATAAACTCGTAGGTGAGCATGACACGGTTTTTTTACTGTTCAAAGTGCCTTAAATCCGTGTGATGCACACCTACGAGTTGATTGTCCCGCTTATACCATGGTCATACGTTAGCAATATCAAATCAAAACATTCAGAATTTTTTGGTGAAAGTTCTGCTCTTAAAAACGAGCTGGTAATCAATAAATAGGCGCCGCGCCTTCTCACAGCCAATAACTCATAGCTATAGGTAAGGGATCATTAACGAGAAGGTGTGCATTCCACGGTTTTAATGCGAGGCAAATAACCACCTGACGCAAAGCGGAGGATGGTTGCCTCTGCGAAGTGCTTTAAAACCGTGGAATGCTCACCTTCGAGTTGATTACCCCACTTGTACCATGGTCATTTGCCAGCTATATCAAATCGCTGCATTCAGAATTTTTTTGGTTAAAGTTTTGCACTAAAAAGCGAATTATAGTATAGTATTCTCATACCCAATACTATAGGCCAAGCTAAATTGAACCAGCTATCTTAGTTCATCTTACATTCACGGAGAAAGATTTTTTAGCACATGCTTACATCCGTTTACTAGCTGATGATTTGACACTGGATTCCATCTGAGACGGAGTTTATGCATAACACAACATTATGCGCGATTAAGCAGACTGTAGCTAACTTGCTACCCACAATTAGGCTACAATGAACTTATGACGGTTTCGTAGTCAGCGAGCTGAAATCAGTCTGCTGGCAAAGCACGTAGCTAGCGAACTGTCAGCAGTTGCTGATACATGAAGTGGACACGTTACCTTCCTTTGTAACCGTACACAATTACAATCGTTTAATAGATAAACCCTGATTACTTCGCTGCTATAATATTTACGGTCATTATCGTTTAAGTACCTATTGTTAACCGCCCCGCAGGACGCAACTTATATGATGCCGCTAAATTTACTAGAGATAACTGAGCAGCTAGATTTCTGTAGTACCCAGTCAAATACCAGCTCTAACGTTGCTATGGTTACAAATTGGCTAGTGGATGAATTTCGAATGGTGAAACGACCGTAGCCGAACTACCTGTGCGGTTCCCACCGATCTATGTAGAATAACTGGATTGCTGACGTGATAGAGAACTGCGTTGGGAGGTTGAAGCAAGCGGAAGTGGTCGAGCGGCCATTTTACTATGCCCGGTAGTAAGCAACCGTTATATAGTATTCTATGGCAGAGAAGAGCTAATGTGCAGCCTCACAATGCGGAGCACCATTTTTTGGGGGGATGTGGCGAGGCAATGCACTGGCTGTAGTGAAGACGGGTATATTGCTTATTATTGGCCACAGGCCATCTACCTTAACAGCAGATAATGTGTCAATGTTAGCCCAGCTAACTTAATGGTCTTTATTGGAACTATTCAAATTAATGTTCGCTAACGTGATCCATCAGGTTAGCCTAAAGCTACCTAGATCACCAAACTGAAGTTAACCAGATCAATCAATGTCCCACGGCATAAATTAGATAATACAGTAAAAGTGTTGTATAACGCTGTTTATATTAGACCAGACTAACTAGACAACAAAACCAGGTGTTGACTGGTCAAGCTAATCATTAAGGCAAATTTATGCCAGCACTAAAAAAGCTAACGTTCCGCTGACACTCAATTACAGTTGACGGACAAATTTAATTCTGCCAGGTTATCAATGAGGATGTAACGTTACAGCTACTTAAACAGATAATGTGATTCACACTTGACAATGAATGGCAGGCAGTTTTGCATACATCTCCATAACGCACAGCTCACTTCACTTCTCATGTTAGCGCTGATTTAGCGACCTAGATAAGTTTACATTGCGTTCTCTTCAGCGAACCCACTTTCGCTTCGTAGGAGTTAGCCGAGCTTCACGGCAGCCACTGAGTGAACACAGCGCAAGAGAAAACTCAATACGAGACATCCGTTTGGAGTAACTTATGCGTTATGCGCGATTGAATCTCACACCCAGTGTTTCTAAAATAAAGACAGCGGTTGACAAAGTGCGAGCTTACGGCTACTTTATTTTTTCAAATTCCCCTACACAGAATAAGAGTATTACGTGCAGGATTGACGTCTTCTTCAGTCTTAATGACTTTCACTTCAATTTCGTTGTACCACTGCCCCACTCTGGCGAGATGTAGAAACATCCGTATAGATTTCCTGTGGAACGCACCCACTGGTCGCGCTGTCAAATGCTGATATCGTCCATTGAAAATATTTAAGGCGCGTACAACTGCTGCCTACTGTAGTTAAATCTGCGGTCCTTGAGGCATTTTTCGTACAGTCAGGTCGATCTGAGGAGGAAACGTAAAATACCGCCTCTTTCGTGTCTGTGAAAAGATATCTTCTCAATTAATTTTATCGTTGGCTGCAACGTGTTCAATGAGAGTAATGTTCAGAGAGATTATAGTTGGGCATACCAATATGGCGGCACAGTTACTTCAAAATTATGACGTCATCAGCTATCCAGTTCTTATCAGTGTCGGTCCCACGGTTTTAATGCATACATGCCAGCCAATCAGAAAAAAGTATTCACTCAGACCGTGGTATAAAAATCTCAAACGCAGCTTTTCTTGTCTTTACTGTACTTTTATGAAAATAAATCATCCTGCACACGGACCAACCAATTACCGATTTCCTACATGCTACATGAATATCATGTACATGCGGAACTTCAGATCAGAGTGGAAGAATGCACCCAATCTAATCAATCAGGATAGAAGGTTCGTGATTGATGTTGAAACGAGCAAGCAATATAAAACCATTTGCCCCTGGACGCATGCATCCACTCCTCATATCAACATCAATCTCTTACTTTATGTCCTGATGGCTAACGTTCTTCGGAAGGATTATTTACTTTGATCCTTAGAACGCGTGACGTTCATGTTTAACAGTCGACAAAAACATATTTTTCCGAAATCCGCCTTTAATATTAAATGCCGTTATGCACAGATGCAGCAGCCCCAGGAAATCTTCCTCAACACCCCAAACACAAGATACAGTCGAATGGGAGGACGGTGAGCACTATAGGCTACAAGATGATACAGAGCCTACAATAGTCCCTGAATAAAAGGCTTTGAGGTTAAGATTTCAGTCATCTGATTATTTTTTTGCAAACTTGCTAGGCTACCTTAGTGTACAATTATTGAAATGAACTGGAAAATCTGGCACACTAAGACAGGTTTGTGAGTTTGTTTTATTTAAAATGCAAAGTTGATGTTTCCTTGCAGGTTATCCACGCCAAGCTCATTCCAATCAAATAGTTTGCCTGTATCACAACTATTGCCAATGTAGCCTATAGCCTACTGTAAAGGCTTATGATAGGTTTTGAATATATGATTCTTATGGGTGCTTTAGAGTCAGGGTCATCTTCAAGCCATGAGGCAACCACTGAGGAGACCAGTGATCAAATATAATATTATATATATATATATATATATATATATGTGTGTGTGTGTGTGTGTGTGTGTGTGTGGGTGTGCGCGCTATATATGGGGGGGCCCAAATCAATTTCCAGTCATAGGGCCCAAAATTACCAGCAGGGCCCCTGCTGGCAGTACTGCACATGCTAGTCCAGGCTCTGCTGTAGCCCTTGTTCTGTGGGTGACAACAAAATCGTCATTGGTGTAGAGCAGGAATTTGATCGATTTGATCTCTCTCTCTCTCTTTCTCTCTCTCTCCCTCCCTCTCCTCCTCCTCTCTCTCTTTCTCTCTCTCTCTCTCTCTCTCTCTCTCTCGTCTTGTTCTCTATCCTCTCAGTACAAGGTGACCCTCTCCCTCTCATGTTTAATTCCTACCTGCTCACCCCACTGGAGCCCTTACCTGGGTTTTCATGGGTCACACACACACACACACAAACATACACACACACACACACACACACACACACACATTAAGAAATACAGACACGAGCATACGTGTATGTGTGCCTCTCTAAGCATGTATCTGTTCGTTTCTGTGTGTGTGATTCTGCAGTACAGCACAGATCTCTTCTTCTTTGTTCTTTGTGGGGTGCGGTTGTATTTAGCCCAGTCTGACCCAGCTGTACCTCCCCTCAGCTGATCACATCTGTTATTTCTGACATCCTCCTCACCTCTCGTTCACAGTATCTCCCCGAGATCCTCACGCTGCTACGCTGCATCGCAACGTTTTGTGACATAGCCTATTCTGAAACCTTCAAAGAGCGGATTCAAAACTGTGTTATCCCGCTGTCCTTAACCCTATCTAGACCAGGGGTGGGCTTTTTATGCCCGCGCCAATTTCCTCGTGTAATTTCTGAACGGCTTGAACTCGGACCACCTATCTAGGTGACTTTACCTAAAACTTCTCTGGGAACAATTTTATACCAATAAGTCAAGTCCACCATCTTCGCCATTTCCATGGCAACAGTTTTCTAACCGGTATGTCTGACAAAAAAATCTCTGATTCCGGTTTCATCAATTTCAACTTCCAGATTTTCTTTTTAGCATATACTTATTCCATTATATTTACAATATCTTATGTAATTTAATGTCAGCTTTGTTTAGTAGAATTAATTTATGCTAATTTGATGACTTCATTGAATTTATTTTAATTTCCTTTGACGAAAGCTTTTACTACCAATAAATGGACGTTTTTTCCGTTATTAAGGTGGTCTTTAGGCTCTATATTGAAATCAATATACAAAACACAAAGAGTTACGGGGCCCAAAAAGTCCAGTCTGATAGGGTTAAGGAAGGAAAAGCTGAATTTGTATGGTTATTCGTCTGCAGTATACACTCAGCAGAACAATGTGAGACACTGAATTAATATTTTAGTGTGAATCATCGCTTTCATTTTTGCATGCATACATACACATAACACTATGGGTAGCTAGCTATATACGTCAAATCCACAATTGCTACAGCACAAGTATTTAGCTAAAACTACAAATAAATTGTCACTCTATTGCTGTGTTTTTTGGTATCAGTTATCCATAGCAGTGAAAATGCGACACGTCATGACACGTCATGATATGTTGCTATGAAACAGTGGTACACGAGGACCTCGGGCAGATCTGCGGGATGGTCCATGCTGTGCTGTTCCAGTCCAAAGGGTAGCCTGTATCCTATTGGATAGGTGCTCGACTGGGGTCTGGAAGGTGATTGGTTCAAGTCCCAGTGCAGCCGCAGCAGGATCAGCGCAGAGACCCCGAGGCAAAGATCTGGGCTGGAACAGTTAGCTTATATCATAGGCAGATGCTTTTATCCAAAGCAGTGCACAGTAAGTGTAGGGAATAAAGCCATTGAAACAGTTACACAACAGACCAGACACGGCACAGTCCCTACAGAGCATCAGTTACAGTCTCACGTTTGTTTCCCTGCCCTGCCAATGAGCTCCTGTCGATCTGAGACCCAAGCAGCTCCCTCAGGTGCTCATGTCACTAAGGCTCACTTTGGATGAAAGACTCAGCTTTTTGTCAGTGAAAAGGGTTCAGCTTGTTGCCAATTACTCAGTGCTCTCTCTCTCCCTCCCATCCTCTCTCTCGCTCTCTCTCTCCCTCCCTCCCATCATCTCTCTCCCCACCTCTCTCCACGGTGTGCAGGTGGGTAAGTGGGAGAATGGTTCCTTGAGTATGAAGTATCACGTTTGGCCTCGATGTGGGCCTTACACTGACCCTTCGACCTGCGAGGACGATCACCTGTCCATTGTGACGCTGGAGGAGGCCCCCTTCGTCATCGTGGAGGATGTGGACCCCCTGAGTGGCACCTGCATGAGGAACACCGTACCATGCAGGAAACAGCTAAAGATCATGTGAGGATATGACCCTGCAGTACTGACCATAATGCTGACTGTAACCTCACAATACTGACCGTAATACTGACTGTAACTTCACAATTCTGACTGTACTACTGACTGTAACCTCACAATACTGACCACACTACTGACTGTAACCTCACAATACTGCCATACTACTGCCCATAGCCTCACAAACTGCACCACTGACTGTAACCTCACAATACTGACTGCACCACTGACTGTAACCTCACAATACTGACCATACTATAGACCATAATCTCACAATACTGACTATACGACTGATCGTAACCTCTCAATACTGACTGCACCACTGAGTGTAACCTCACAATACTGACTGCACCACTGATTGTAACCTCACAATACTTACTGCACCTCTGACTGTAACCTCACAATACTGACCATACTATAGACCATAATCTCACAATACTGACTATACGACTGATCATAACCTCACAATCCTGACCATACCACTGACTGTAACCACACAATTCTGACCATAACACTACGATACTAACAATACTACTGACCGTTACCTGACAATACTGACCAAACTCACCATATCTAAATAATAATGACCATAGTACTGTCCATAACCTCAGAATAATGATAATACTTGTGATTGTGAAAACACAGTGCTGACTGTACTACTGACTGTAACCTCACAATAATGACCATACTACTGACCATAATCTCACAATACTGACCATACTATTGACCTTTATCCGACAATACTGACAAAACTCACCATATCCTCACAATGCTGACCAAAGTACTCTCCATAACCTCACAATAATGACAATACTTCCGATCGTTACCGCGCAATACTGTCTGTATTACTGACTGTAACCTCACAATACTGACCATATTACTGACCATAACCTCACAGTGATAACCATACTACTGACTGTAACCTTACAATATTGCCTATATAACTGACCATAACCTCACAATGCTGAACTTACTACTAAACTTTACCTCACCATATTGACCATACTGAACATAACCTCAAAATACTGATCTCGGTACTGACCATAACCTCAAAATACTGACCATACTACTGACCATTACCTCACAATAGTGACTGTACTATTGACCCTGACCTCAGCATACTGACCAAACCACTGACCCTAACCTCACAATTCTGACCATACTACTGACCATAATACTGACAATAGTACTGTCCATCACCTCACAATAGTGACTCTACTGCTAACTATAACTTCATAATACTGATCATCCTACTATCCAGTGGGCTCCAAAATTACTGGCCATGCACAAACAGTACTTTAAAAATTAAAAATATATATTTACCAAGAAACTCTAAATAACAACGTGGGAAATTTTGCACGATATTAATATTCCATTGGAACCAACCAGATCATTGACTGATTTAATTAAAAATCAATTTCCTCCCAATCAAGGTTTCACATTTAATGGCACCCTTAAAGACTATTGTAAATTGCATCTACCAAACATAAATCAGGTGTTAAATCCCACTTATATGTTTTATTTTAGCATTACGGAACAATAGTAAGCCATTACATCACTTCCTGCTTCACTACGGTATAAAAATGAGGTCATACACATTATCACTTTGTCTTCCAACACCATGAAGAAAACTTAACAACTATCAATTTAAAAAAGGCAGATGGTCATAGACCTTCATAAATCTGATAAGGGCTTCTAGAAGATTCACAAACAATTGAATTTGCCTCTGAGCACTGTTAGGACAAGTATTTAAAAAAATCCAAAGATATGGAATTGTTGAAAACCTCAACTGCATTTAGCCCCCCAGGATACTGAGGAGGACAGTGATTGTCATGATTTTCATTGTTTCTGCTGAAACATTAATAAAGTGAAGCATTTCACACATGTTAGAATATTCTGTTTCTCTATAATTATATTGTCTATATATTTTTCTTTTGTGCTGTTTGTACATTGCCAGTCAGGGATGTCAGTAATTTTGGAGCTCACTGTACCGTAACTTCACAGTACTGGCCATAAAACTGACCACAACCTCGCAATACTGACTGCACTACTGACCGTAATGTCACAATACTGGCAATAGCACTGACTGTAACTGCACTATACTGATCATACTACTGACTGTAACCTCTGAATACTAACCATACTACTGATCATTACCTCACAATAGTGACCACACTAGTGGCCATAACCCCAAAATACTGACCATAATACTGAGCATAATCCAACAAAACTGACCACACTACTCACCATAACTGTACTCTACTGACTGTGCTACTGACCTTTACTTACGGTCCATTACCCCACAATACTGACCCTGCTACTGACCCATATTACTGACCATAATCTCACATTACTGACCATACTACTGACATTAACTGCACAACACTGACCATACTGTTGTTGATAAACACAAAATATTGATGATACTGCTGACCATAACCTCACTATGCTGACCATACTGCTGACCATAACCACAAAAAGCTGATTATATTACATACCATAACCCCTCAATTCTGGGTGTGCTTCTCTCCAATACTGCTGGCCATTACTCCAAAATACAGACTGTAATGTTGACCCAAACTTCTGACTGTAGGTCCATCTGTAATCCATTCCTTTATTAAACTCTGCACTAAATCCCGTGTTCTTGTCCTAAGTGCATGTACTAGATTCTGTTTGTCTTGCTGTCTCTACTATTGTCCCTTGAAAGGAGGCTGATGTCTTATCTATGTTTATTATATTAATGCGTTGTGTGAGATGTTCTGCATTGTTTGGGAGTGTAACCTTGTCCTGATAGATTATGAGCTCGGCCCTGCTCATGTTTGCAGGCTGTAAAAACATGATTGTGTTGGCAGCAGCGGCTTGCTGCACCTAGAGAGAAAAATTTCTCTGTTTAATTCCTGACCTTAAACCCATCCTGTCGCTCAGTGCTGTGTGATCTGTTCATATAACCGGAGCTGTGCTGTCCGCACAGAGGTTAAGTTGATTTACTCTGTCTGTTAAACTGTCGGTGTGCATCGGCCTGACGTGGAGCCTCTGCGTCTTGTCACGTCTCCCTCTTCTTCTTCTCTCCATCTGTCCCGCGGCGTCCGTTAACTGTGTCAGACCTGCCTCATGCCTTCTGTCTCTTCTTGATCCACGTCAGTAAATTCTTACTTCTTCACCTTCATGCTGTGGTTTCATTGTGTCCGCCGCGACACACCTCACGCTGTTTTACGATTTTACCAACCTCTCTGCTGGTATTCTACCCCTCTCTCTCTCTCTCTCTCTCTCTCTCTCTCAGAAATGAGACGAAAGAGTCCGGAATCTACATAAAACGCTGCTGCAAAGGTTTCTGCATTGACATCCTCAAGAAGATCGCCAAGTCCGTCAAGTTCACCTACGACCTGTACCTGGTCACCAACGGCAAGCACGGCAAGAAGATTAACGGCACCTGGAACGGGATGGTTGGGGAGGTCCGGCTCAAACCAGTTTCTGTGTTTTTCCACATCAACCTTTAATGAGGATAGAGCACAGAGTAGCTCTGGGAATGTACCAGCCAGACACCTTAATCACCTGAATTCAGCTCAACGGTGTCTCTATTTACTCCTGCCTTCCACATCAAGCCTGAGAGAATATTAAACTAGGAGGGCTAAACTGGTCCAGCTGGTCTAAGCCATGTTTTCAACTCTTTAAGGTGGTCAACCAGCTATTTGCCAGCTGATGAGCCTTAGTGTATGGTATCAGCTAGCTTTGATGTTTCACTATTAGCTTATTCCGCTGTCTTAACCTTTTCACTGCCACCTCAACCTTTTAGTAGAGCACACTGTATCTAAATGAAAAAATGTGCTCAACTTAATTCAACCTGATTGAACCATCTCAAACATTTAGGTACATTATGTCGAAAATACCCGATCAGTTAAGATCAACACATCTTTCAATCACACAGTGACTCAAAATGTGCTCGACCAACAAGCTGAGCTGGCAGTTAACCGGTTAACCAGCTTCGACTGGCTTTGTCCAGCTAGAGACCAGCTTTGATTGACCACATTCCATTCATAACCTGTTATAAGTACCAAAAACGCTGCTTTAAACATTATATCCTTGGGTGGAACTTTGGCGAGGGTTAGTCGGACAGCTGCATTCTGTTTTTCTCATTGCTATGCATCTGAGTCGCTGCATTTTTTGGGCGAGTGGAGAGTGTCTTGCGCTCGGAGCCGTTATACGGAGTCCCTGCTAATTAACTGCAGTCTGCAGCGATGATATACCGCGCAAGAGTTTTTTTTTTACCCTTGAAATTGAGCTGTAAAGCGTGATGGATCGAGGCCGTTCTGGACGGGAGTCGAGTGACCCTGAGCTGCGACAGACGAGGAGGCGTGAGCCTTGATCATGTCGGGGGTGGAGTGGGGGGGGTATGAGTTTCTTTTACTGTTTAGTTTTTTTTCTGCACAGTTATGCAGTTATATTTTATGGCCCAAAAAATGATCTGTCATCCACGGTCATTTCTACTGGTCAATTTCCGGAGAGAACAAGAGGTGCTCACATGCACAGGAGCGCACGCTGTCTGTACGCACTCCAGTGTATGCACGCTTGTACACACTCTCATACACTGACAAGCGCACACACAGTAAACTTGTCAACATTTTCTCTTTTGCTTACATGTGCACACACAGGCTCACGGACATATTGACACACACACACACACACACTCGAACACACACAAACGAAGACACCTGCCCGGCAGTTCGAAGAAGTCATCTTCTTTTCAGTAATAACAAAAATATTAATAATAATACTAGCAGTAATAATAGTAGCAATCAAACTTTATTTATTTTGCTGATTTCCATTCAAGGACTGTTTCCTTGAGTGCTTGACATTGGAGGAACACATGAATAGGTTTATATGGTGTAAAAGAGAGTCAGAGACCTATGGATGTTATGGAGATGGAAAAACATCAGTAATACAAGTAGTAACAGAAAGAATAAGGAGACCTAAAACAAACGGGAATAATAATATACTATAATAACATTGAAAATGGATGTAAATATACCAGAGAAGTACTAAAATAACGCCAAATGCCAAGAATAGCCAAATAATCTTTTAAAAGAAGGAGGTACGGATGCAGAGGAGAATTGTGTTCTAACAGACAGAGTTTTTCTCCAGTGTTGCTCCTGCTGAGTGCGGGCCCCTCATTAGCAGGAGCAGGGCTGCTCCACTTTAGCGTGGCCCTGTGGGGCCGGAGTATTTATGGCCAAACGTACCTGTGGCAGGAGGGGGGGGGAGTGGAGGGGCGACCGATGGCTGTCTGAACACGGTATGACCTGCAGTAATAACCCACTTTCAGCCTGCCTTCTGCTCTCCCTCTCTCTCCATTACACACTCTCTCTCTCTCTCTCTCTCTCCCCCATTCTCTCTCTCCCATTCAAATTCAAATTATAATGAACATTGTTGGTACATCTGCAGATCAGCATGTTATTGTTAAAGCGTGAATTGCGCGCGTGAAAGTTAACAACAGTTGCAACAACTTCACGAGTGATAACACTGTGCGGCAGTGATAAGTTTTGGGCGACTTTTTTATGTGGTTCTTTTTCACAGTCGTCATGGGAACCGTGGGCTCAATCCAATCACTTATTTTCTGTACATCCTTCCTTAATATCTTTCCTTGATTTCCTTCCTTTCCTTGTTCAGGGCTCCAGCTATCATGGAGTCCAGGATAAAAAGAGAGATATGGAGGAGTAGACATTAATCGAAGAAATGAGACGAGAGTTAAATGCGATTTCTGTTGCTGAGGTGCATAGCGATGAGTTTGTTACATGTATGTTAAGCAATCCAAAACCAACGTTTGGAAAAATCCCAATTTCTGTTTTATAACCTCTCTGCAAGGTGCATTTAATGGGCTGGAATCAGGTTTGTAATGGCAGAATCTGATCAATTCCCAGGTCAGATACAAGGAAAGGATGGAAGGTGAAAAATAAGTGCCTGGAATAATTTCTCTCCCTCTCGCTCTCTCCCTCCCTCTCTCTCCCTCTCTCTCTCGCTCTCAGGTGGTGTTAAAGAAGGCTCACATGGCAGTGGGCTCCCTGACGATAAATGAGGAGAGGTCAGAGGTCATCGATTTCTCGGTGCCCTTCATAGAGACTGGCATCAGTGTCATGGTCTCCCGTAGTAACGGCACTGTCTCGCCCTCCGCCTTTTTGGGTGAGAGAGATTCTGAGCCAAACTGTGCCCCCCCCAACCTACACGGACCCCCCCCCCTTCAGTTTCTCCCCCCACCCTTAAAACCTGTGGGCCTCCGACCAAACCCACCGGTCTGTCATCCTTAAACCTCGGAACAATTTAGCATTTGTTAGCCATGGATTCCCTCGCTAGATTTCCAGTGTATTTTCATTTTTTATATCAGTGTATTTTGTTTTTCTTCATTTTTCTGCATCACACAAGGTCAAAATGAGCTTAAATTTTAAAAAGCAAGTTGCAAACAAGGTGCTATATGTGAAATGCTACATGTCATGTGCATGTGGGCTGGCAGGAAATTTCAGAGTTGGCAGGCTGAACGTAGTTGTAATTGGAATTCGGCAAGTTGTTTGTTCCACACATTTTTTACCCTGGAAGCAGCTTTGAAATGAACATTTTTCTTATTAATGAATGTAGTTTGACTGGTTGAACAAGTTCACCACCAACCTTATTTTTGGCTGAAGAGGAATCCCTTTGGGGAGGAAAGCATTGAGAGCTGGCAAGGGAACTCACGGCGGGGGGAACGGCCAGGCTGGCTCTCAGAGAGACGTTATCACAACGCCACTCTTTCCCACTCTGTTTTCACAGCTCTGTCAGCTTTCCAACATTCAAGCTAGAGCAATCTACTGGCATAAGTGCGATCCATTTCCTTAAACCAGCTGCTCCCTTAACCTTGGTCCGCAGGGAACAATGTGCTCGTGAGCTTCTATTCCAGCCGCAGTGGCAGTCTCATAGTTTTCGGACGTGGGTTTTGTTTTTATTTAATTTCATCTTTAGAGGGGGCCATTTAATTCTCATAAAAATATGGCCGTTCCTTGAGTGCACTATTTTAACTTCCCCTCCCCCTCTTCTGCTCTCTCTCTCCCTCCATCCCTCCGTCCCTCTCAGAGCCCTTCAGCGCCGATGTTTGGGTGATGATGTTCGTGATGCTCCTGCTGGTGTCGGCCATGGCGGTGTTTATATTCGAGTACCTCAGCCCCGTCGGATATAACCGCTGCCTGGCGGACGGGCGAGGTGAGGGACTCTCTCATGCAGCCAGCACACTGCGTTAGCTTCCACTCTGTTTCAGCGGCTGTGTTCCCCAAAGATAGAAGTTTCCGCTGTCAGTCTTTACTGCAGCGGGATGGGACAGTCAGACCTCCTGTCAGACAGATTCAACAACACTATCATAAATGATGCACATTTAAAATATGAACAAATGTATTATTAAGCATCAGTCTATCTCACATACCTGGACCCCATGCATCGATACAGCTTTCTCAGGAAATTATATTTATTAGGGCCCGAGCACCGACCGGTGCCAGGAACCTATTGTTTTTGATGGGATTTTTATTATTCTTCTTCTTCTTCTTTTTCTTCTTCTTCTTCTTCTTCTTCTTTTTATTCTGCTGCGAGAACGCATTTTTGAGGGCTTTGCCATGCACGAAAACTCACAAAAATTTGCCCACACGTCAGTCGTGGTGAAAATTGCAAACTATTATTTATTTTGTGCTTGGACATGCCCAGGTGGCTCTATAGCGCCACCAAACACGCTGCCATTTTGGAACGCACTTGCTCGGATTCTAATGAAATTTTATAGGGTCATAGTAGTCATCATAAATTTTTTTGTCAATTTTTTTGAAATTTTTTTGCCCGACAGGAAGTGAGCTATGAGCCATTTCCTGCGTTTTTTCAGATTTTATGAACACATTTTTGAGGGCCTTATCATACTCGAAAACAGACCAAACTTGGCTTATTGAATAAAAATATTAAGTGCTTTGATTTCATATCTCATTTGGCAGTGGGTGAGACATGGTAGCTCTATAGCGCCCCCTAATACATAATTGCATTTTTGAGGGCATTAGCATGCTCGAAAACTCACAAAACTTTGCAGACATATTAAGCTGGTCATACGCTTTACTAGGATATAGGGTTTACAGATGGATGTGGCAAAATTGTATTACAGCGCCACCTAGAAAATTTCAAAGAAGCAGCCCTCGCAGCGTGTTTAACCTACATGTACAAAATTCGGTGGACATGTGTACTATGCCAAGACCTAAAAAAAAGTCTCTTGGTGCCATCACCTAGACTCAACAGGAAGTCCGCCATTTTTAATTGAATTTGCAAATTTTTTAAATTTTTTGCAATTCACAGGCGTCGTACTTTAACGAACTCCTCCTAGTGATTTTATCCGATCAACTTAAAATTTGGAATAGGCCATCTAAAGACCTTCTCCATGTTAAATTGCGAAGCTTTTTTGGATTCATCGAAATTTGTGTCCGTGGCGTTGCGGTGAATTTCGATGTTCTGCCATGAAATTGGAAGTTGCTTTTATGAGCACATGCTTTGTGAAATTTGCCTGAAACTTTACAGGCTTAATAATAGTCTATTCCCAAATATACAAATATGTTGATATTGGATTGGGTATTGTCAGGTGGCTCCACAGCGCCCTCTTGACACAGCCATGTTGACATAAAAGTGCTTGAATGTTCATGAAATTTGGTCTGGTCATTGCATTTGTTTTTTTGGGCTAACATTATTTTTTTGAAATTATTTGGCCAAACAGGAAGTGAGCTATGAGCCATTTACTGCGTTATTCCAAATTTTACGAACACACATTTGAAAGCCTTAAGATACTCGAAAACTTGCATAACTTTGCAAAAATTATATTTGTCTGAATGTCTTCAATTTGAGACAAGAATTGGCAGTAAATGTGGCATTATGGCTCTATAGCGCCCCCAATCAGATTTTTAAAAGAATTGCCCTTTTGTGGGTCTCAGCATGCTCAAAAACTCACAAAATTTTGTACAATTCTAAAGACCATCGTTCCTATCACACTGATAAAAAATTTACATATAGGCGTGGCAAAAATGGCATTATAGCGCCCCCTGGAAATTTTCAAATAAGCAGCCCTCGCATCGTGGTGGACCTGCATTTATGAACTTTGGTGGACATGTGGAATATCCTGAGGCCTAAAAAAAAGTCTCTTGGTGCCATGACCTAGACCCAACAGGAAGTTTGCCATTTTTGATTGAAATTACAACTTTTTTAGATTTTTCGCAATTCGCAGGTGTCGTACTTTAACGAACTCCTCCTAGAGATTTTATCCGATCAACTTAATATTTGGCAAATAATATCGAAAGACCTTGCTGATGTTAAATTGCGAAGCTATTTTGATTTCATTGAACGATGTATCCGTGGCGTCGCGGCGAATTTTGATGTCCCGCCATGAAACAGGAAGTTGCTTTTACTCCGACATACTTCGTGGGATTTACCTGAAACTTCCTATGCTTGATACAATAGTCCTCCGAAGTATAAACATATGCTAATATTGGATCGGGAGGTGCTAGGTGGCTCCACAGCGCCCTCTAGATATGGTCATGTTAAGATAAAAGTGCTTGAATGTTGATGAAATTTAGTGTGATCATTGCATTTGTCATTCCGGGTAATTTTTAATTTTTTGAGATTTTTTGGCCAAACAGGAAGTGAGCTATGAGTTATTTGCTGCGTTTTTCCAAATTTTTTTGAACACATGTTTTAAGGCCTTAGAATGCTTCTAAACTTGCAAAACCTTGCACAGATTATAAATGTCTTATTTTCTTTAATATCATCCATCAATTGGCACTAAATGAGGCATAATGACTCTATAGCGCCCCCAATCAGATTTATAAAAGAATTGCTCTTTTGAAGGTCTAAACATGCTGGAAAATTTACAAAAATCAACACGCTCGGTATTATGATTACTATGTTGTAGATTTTCCGTACACGCATGTCAAAATGGTATCATAGCACCCTTCAGAAAATTTTTGCACTCCCCTCAGGAAAACACATTGTACGCGGTCCAGCAGTGTTCAATGGCTCTGAATGGACACCTGAACCCATCAGGATCTTGCTGCCACCCCAACGTGCAAGAGGGGTGCGAGGGCCCTTTCAACGCTGCTTGCAGCTTTAATTAGGGCCCGAGCACCGACCGGTGCCAGGGCCCGGAACGGGTCCTGGCACCGAAGGTGCGAGGAACCTATTGTTTTTGATGGGATTTTTATTCTTCTTCTTCTTCTTCTTCTTTTTATTCTGCTACGAGAACGCATTTTTGAGGGCTTTGCCATGCACGAAAACTCACAAAAATTTGCCCACACGTCAGTCGTGGTGAAAATTGCAAAGTATTATTATTTTTGTGCTTGGTCATGCCCCGGTGGCTCTATAGCGCCACCAAACACACGGCCATTTTGGAACGCACTTGCTCGGATTCTCACGAAATTTGATAGGGTCATAGGAGTCATCTTATATATTTTGTCAATTTTTTTGAAATTTTTTTGCCACACAGGAAGTGAGCTATGAGCCATTTCCTGCGTTTTTTCAGATTTTACGAACACATTTTTGAGGGCCTTATCATACTCGAAAAGACACCAAACTTCACTCATAGACTTAAAATATTAAGTTCCTTGATTCGATATCTCATTTGGCACTATGTGTGACATGGTGGCTCTATAGCGCCCCCTAATACATAATTGCATATTTGAGGGCATCAACATGCTTGAAAACTCACAAAACTTTGCAAACACATTAAGCTGGTCATACTATTTACTAGGATATAGGGTTCAAAGATAGATGTGGCTAAATTGCATTACAGCGCCACCTAGAAAATTTCAATGAAGCAGCCCTCGCAGCGTGTTTAACCTACATGTACAAAATTCGATGGACATGTGTACTAGGCCAAGACCTAAAAAAAAGTCTCTTGGTGCCATGACCTAGACTCAACAGGAAGTCCGCCATTTTTAATTGAATTTGCAAATTTTTTAAATTTTTTGCCATTCACAGGCATCATACTTTAACGAACTCCTCCTAGAGATTTTATCCGATCAACGTAAAATTTCGCATATGACATCTTAAGACCTTGGCAATGTTAAATTGCGAAGCTTTTTTTGATTCATCGAACTTTGTATCCGTGGCGTCGCGGCGAATTTTGATGTTCCGCCATGAAACAGGAAGTTGGTTTTACGCACACATGCTTTGTGAGAGTTGCGCGAAACTTCACAGGCTTGATAATAGTCTACTTCCAAGTATACCCACATGTTGATATTGGATTGGGTGTGGTCAGGTGGCTCCACAGCGCCCTCTTGACACGGCCATGTTGAGATAAAAGTGCTTTAATGTTCATGAAATTTGGTGTGGTCATTGCGTTTGTCATGTCGAGTGATGGTAATTTTTTTGAAGTTTTTTGGCCAAACAGGAAGTGAGCTATGAGCCATTTCCTGCGTTTTTCCAAATTTAAGAAACACATGTTTGGAAGCCTTAGAATACTCAAAATCTTGTAAAAAGTTGCACAAATTATAAATGTCTTATTGTCTTCAATTTTATCCATCAACTTTCACTAAATTTGGCACAATGGCTCTTTAGCGCCCCCAATCAGATTTTTAAAAGAATTGCCCTTTTGAGGGTCTCAGCATGTTTGAAAACTCACAAAATTTTGTAAATGTATAAAAACCATCATTCGTATTACTCTGACAAAAAACTTACAAATCGACATGGCAAAAATGGCATTATAGCGCCCCCTGGAAAATTTCAAATAAGCAGCCCTCGCAGCCCGGTAAACCCACATGTATGAAATTCGGTAGACATGTGGAATATGCCGAGACCTACAAAAAAGTCTCTTGGTGCCATGACCTAGACTCAACAGGAAGGCTGCCATTTTTAATTGAAATTGCAACTTTTTTTTTTTTTTTTGCCATTCACAGGTGTCGTACTTTAACGAACTCCTCCTAGAGATTTTATCCGATCAACTTAAAATTTGGCATCTAATATCTAAAAACCTTGCTGACGTTAAATTGCGAAGCTTTTTTGATTTCATCGAACGATGCATCCGTGGCGTCATGGCGAATTTTGATGTCCTGCCATGAAACAGGAAGTTGCTTTCAATTCCACATACTTTGTGGGATTTGCCTGAAACTTTCCAGTGTGTTGGTGCCATGACCTAGACTCAACAGGAAGTCCGCCATTTTTAATTGAATTTGCAAATTTTTCAAATTTTTTGCCATTCACAGGCGTCGTACTTTAACGAACTCCTCCTAGAGATTTTATCCGATCAACTTAAAATTTCGCATATGACATCTTAAGACCTTGGCAATGTTAAATTGCGAAGCTTTTTTTGATTCATCGAACTTTGTATCCGTGGCGTCGCGGCGAATTTTGATGTTCCGCCATGAAACAGGAAGTTGGTTTTACGCACACATGCTTTGTGAGAGTTGCGCGAAACTTCACAGGCTTGATAATAGTCTACTTCCAAGTATACCCACATGTTGATATTGGATTGGGTGTGGTCAGGTGGCTCCACAGCGCCCTCTTGACACGGCCATGTTGAGATAAAAGTGCTTTAATGTTCATGAAATTTGGTGTGGTCATTGCGTTTGTCATGTTGAGTGATGGTAATTTTTTTGAAGTTTTTTGGCCAAACAGGAGGTGAGCTATGAGCCATTTCCTGCGTTTTTCCAAATTTAAGAAACACATGTTTGGAAGCCTTAGAATACTCAAAATCTTGTAAAAAGTTGCACAAATTATAAATGTCTTATTGTCTTCAATTTTATCCATCAACTTTCACTAAATTTGGCACAATGGCTCTTTAGCGCCCCCAATCAGATTTTTAAAAGAATTGCCCTTTTGAGGGTCTCAGCATGTTTGAAAACTCACAAAATTTTGTAAATGTATAAAAACCATCATTCGTATTACTCTGACAAAAAACTTACAAATCGACATGGCAAAAATGGCATTATAGCGCCCCCTGGAAAATTTCAAATAAGCAGCCCTCGCAGCCCGGTAAACCCACATGTATGAAATTCGGTAGACATGTGGAATATGCCGAGACCTACAAAAAAGTCTCTTGGTGCCATGACCTAGACTCAACAGGAAGGCTGCCATTTTTAATTGAAATTGCAACTTTTTTTTTTTTTTTTGCCATTCACAGGTGTCGTACTTTAACGAACTCCTCCTAGAGATTTTATCCGATCAACTTAAAATTTGGCATCTAATATCTAAAAACCTTGCTGACGTTAAATTGCGAAGCTTTTTTGATTTCATCGAACGATGCATCCGTGGCGTCATGGCGAATTTTGATGTCCTGCCATGAAACAGGAAGTTGCTTTCAATTCCACATACTTTGTGGGATTTGCCTGAAACTTTCCAAGCTTGATAAAATTGTCCGCCCAAGTATAGATATATGCTTATTTTATATCGAGAGGTGCCAGGTGGCTCCCCAGCGCCCTCTAGATATGGCCATTTTCAGATAAAAGTGCTTGAAAGTTCATGAAATTTGGTATGATCATTGCATTAGTCATTCTTTGCAATTGTTAATTTTTTGAAATTTTTTTGCCAAACAGGAAGTGAGCTATGAGCTATTTCCTGCGTTTTTCCAAATTTTACGAACACACGTTTTAAGGCCTTAGAATGCTCCAAAACTTGCAAAACCATCCAAAAATTAGAACTGTCTTATTCTCTTCAATACATCCATCAATTGGCACTAAATGGGGCATAATGGCTCTATAGCGCCCCCAATAATATTTATTAAAGAATTGCTCTTTGGAAAGTCTAAACATGCTGGAAAATTTACAAAAATCAAAACACTCATGGAGCCTTGTATAACGATTACTGTGTTGTAGATTATGTGCACAGGCAAGTCAAAATGGTATCAAAGCGCCCTCCAGAAAATTTTTGCACTACCGTCAGGAAACCACATTGTACGCGGTCCAGCTGTGTCCAATGGCTCTGAATGGACACCTGCAGCCATCAAGATCTTGCTGCCACCCCAATGTGCACAGGGGGGGCGAGGGCCCTTTCAACGCTGCTTGCAGCTTTAATTAGGGCCCGAGCACCGACCGGTGCCAGGGCCCGGAACGGGTCCTGGCACCGAAGGTGCGAGGAACCTATTGTTTTTGATGGGATTCTTCTTCTTCTTCTTTTTATTCTGCTACGAGAACGCATTTTTGAGGGCTTTGCCATGCACGAAAACTCACAAAAATTTGCCGACACGTCAGTCGTGGTGAAAATTGCAAAGTATTATTATTTTTGTGCTTGGACATGCCCCAGTGGCTCTATAGCGCCACCAAACAAGCGGCCATTTTGGAACGCACTTGCTCGGATTCTCACAAAATTCGATAGGATCATAGTAGTCATCATAAATTTCTTTGTCAATTTTTTTGAAATTTTTTTGCCTCACAGGAAGTGAGCTATGAGCCATTTCCTGCGTTTTTTCAGATTTTACGAACACATTTTTGAGGGCCTTATCATTCTCGAAAACACACCTAACTTGGCTCATAGATTGAAAATATGAAGTTCTTTGATTCAATATCTCATTTGGCACTAGGTGTGTTATGGTGGCTCTATAGCGCCCCCTAATACATAATTGCATTTTTGAGAGCATCAGCATGCTCGAAAACTCACGAAACTTTGCAATCATATTAAGCTGGTCATACTTTTTACTAGAAAGTGGGGTTTACGGATGGATATGGCAAAATTGCATTACAGCGCCACCTAGAAAATTTCAATGAAGCAGCCCTCGCAGTGTGTTTAACCTGCATGTACAAAATTCGGTGGACATGTGTACTATGCCAAGACCTAAAAAAAAGTCTCTTGGTGCCATGACCTAGACTCAACAGGAAGTCCGCCATTTTTAATTGAATTTGCAATTTTTTTTTATTTTTTTCCATTCACAGGCGTCGTACTTTAACAAACTCCTCCTAGAGATTCTATCCGATCAACTTACAATTTCGCATATGACTTTTTAAGACCTGGTCGATGTTAAATTGCGAAGCTTTTTTGGATTCATCGAACTTTGTATCCGTGGCGTCACGGCGAATTTCGATGTACCGCCATGAAACAGGAAGTTGGTTTTACGCGCACATGCTTTGTGAGATTTGCGCGAAACTGCACAGGCTTGATAAGAGTCTACTTCCAAGTATACCTATATGTTGATATTAGATTGGGTGTGGTCAGGTGGCTCCACAGCGCCCTCTTGACACGGCCATGTTGAGATAAAAGTGCTTGAATGTTCATGAAATTTGGCGTGACAATTGTGTTTTTTTGGGCTGTAATTATTTTTTTGAAATTTTTTAACCAAACAGGAAGTGAGCTATGAGCAATTTCCTGCGTTATTCCAAATTTTGCGAACACACGTTTGAAGGCCTTAGCATACTCGAAAACTTGCAAAACTTTGCACAAATCATATTTGTCTGATTGTCTTCAATTTGAGGCAGAAATTGGCAGTAACTGTGGCATAATGGCCCTATAGCGCCCCCAATCAGATTTTCGAGAGAATTGCCCTTTTGAGGTTCTCAACATGCTCAAAAACTCACAAAATTTTGTGCAATTCTAAAGACCATCATTCCTATTACACTGATAAAAAATTTACATATAGGCGTGGCAAAAATGGCATTATAGCGCCCCCTGGAAAATTTCAAATAAGCAGCCCTTGCATCGTGGTTGACCTGCATATATAAACTTCGGTGGACATGTGGAATATCTTGAGACCTAAAAAAAAGTCTCTTGGAGCCATGACCTAGACCCAACAGGAAGTTTGCCATTTTTAATTGAAATTTCAACTTTTTTAGATTTTTCGCCATTCGCAGGTGTCATACTTTAACGAACTCCTCCTAGAGATTTTATCCGATCAACTTAAAATTTCGCATATGACGTCTAAAGACCTTGTCGATGTTAAATTGCGAAGCTTTTTTGAATCAATCGAACTATGTATCTGTGGCATCGCGGCGAATTTGGATGTTCCGCCCTGAAACAGGTAGTTGGTTTTACGCGCACATGCTTTGTGAGATTTGCGCGAAACTTCAAAGGCTTGATAAGAGTCTACTTTCAAGTAAACCTATATGTTGAGATTAGATTGGGTGTGGTCAGGTGGCTCCACAGCGCCCTCTTGACACGGCCATATTGAGATAAAAGCGCTTGATTGTTCATGAAATTGCGTGTGATCATTGCATGTGTCATGTCAGGGAATGATAATTTTTTTGAAATTTTTTGGCCAAACAGGAAGTGAGCTATGAGCCATTTCCTGTGTTTTTCCAAATTTTAGAAACACATGTTTGGAAGGCTTAGAATACTCGAAATCTTGCAAAAAGTTGCACAAATTTTAATTGCCTTATTGTCTTCAATTTTATATATCAATTTACACTAAATTAGGCACAATGGCTCTTTAGCGCCCCCAATCAGATTTTTTAAAGAATTGCCCTTTTAAGGGTCTCACCATGTTCAAAAACTCACAAAATTCTTTAAATGTATAAAAACCATCATTTGTATTACTTTGACAAGAAACTTACTTATAGGCATGGCAAAAATTTCATTATAGCGCCCCCTGGAAAATTTCAAATAAGCAGCCCTCGTAAACCTACATCTATGAAATTTGGTATACATGTGGAATATGCCGAGACCTGAAAAAAAGTCTCTTGGTGCCATGACGTAGACTCAGCAGGAAGTCCGCCATTTTTAATTGAAATTGCAAATTTTTTGGATTTTTCGCCATTCACAAGTGTCGTACTTTAACGAACTCCTCTCAGAGGTTTTATCCGATCAACTTACAATTTGGCAACTCATATTTCGAGACATTGCCGATGTTAAATTGCGAAGCTTTTTTGGATACATTGAACGATGAATCCAAGGCGATGCGGCGAATTTCGATGTTCCGCCATGAAACAGGAAGTTGGTTTTACTCCAACATACTTGGTGGGATTTGCCTGAAACTTTCCAAGCTTCATAAAAGTGTCCTTCCAAATATAAATATATGCTGTTATTGGATCAGGACGTGCCAGGTGGCTCCACAGCGCCCTCTAGATATGGCCATGTTAAGATAAAAGTGCTTGAATGTTCATGAAATTTGGTGTGATCATTGCATTAGTCATTCCGGGCAAGGTTTAATTTTCGAAAAATTTTTGGCCAAACAGGAAGTGAGCTATGAGCTATTTCCTGCGTTTTTCCAAATTTTACGAAAACACGTTTAAAGGCCTTAGAATGCCCCAATACTTGTAAAACCTTGCACAAATTTTAAGTGTCTTCCTCTCTTCAAAGTCATCCATAAATTGGCACTAAATGTGGTATAATGGCTCTACAGCGCCTCCAATCAGATATATAGAAGAATTGCTCTTCTGAAGGTGTAAACATGCTGGAAAATTAACAAAAATCAACACACTCATGGAGCTCGGTATTACGATTACTCGGTTGTAGATTGTGCACAGGCATGTCAAAATGGTACCATAGCGTCCTCTAGAAATTTTTTGCACTCCCCTCAGGATACCACATTGTATGCAGTCCAGCAGTGTCCATTGGCTGTGAATGGACACCTGCACCCATCAAGATCTTGCTGCCACCCCAACGTGCACGAAGGGGGCGAGGGCCCTTTCAACGCTGCTTGCAGCTTTAATTTTTATTATTATTGTTGTTCTAGCTGTTGCTGTTATCATTATTATTACTCGCAGTAGCACTGTAGTTTTGGCAGTAATAGCAGTATGGTTGTAATAGTTGTATTGTTATACTCTGTTAATACTGCATTATTAGAAGGGTACTGCAATTCTATATTGTGGTTTTTATCTCACTGGCCCAGTACAGCCCTGCGTAGTAATTCACCCCACTCAGCATCGCACCTTTCTGTGCAGAAATAAAGCCATGACGTCACACGACGGGTTTAGCGCTTCACACCTCGTCACAGCGGCGCCTCCGTGTGGCTCAGAGCCAGATGGTGGTTCTGCAGTGGGAGTGAGCCCCTTCGTTTAAGGATGGGCTCTTACTTTTATATTTGCACATTTTCAGAATTCCGCCACGACTGTGTCGGCCATTTTCCTGTAACGCCCTGCACATGCAGTATCTGTTTTCCGACTGGTGTTGCTCTGAATTACGCATGTTCTGAATTACCTGAAAAAGGCTATTTTGGATGCCGGTATCAGTTACTCTGCGGGACAACACCTGAATAAATTATGTAACTGACCACAGCAGTAAAGCCTGACCGTGCGAAAGTAGAATCAGGTGTGATGGCGCTGGACGATAACAAAAGCAGCTCCTACACTGGGCCCCTAAGATTAGACTGGACACCTCTACTCTGCAGATACCGATGCAAACCTTTCTTCTTCAAACCTTCTTTTTTTTTTAGGTGGTCGGAGTTTTTCCACCAAAATTGAGGGTGAAATGCAGTGGTCTCTCCGTGATCATGTCTGAAGTTTACATAGTGCCATCAGCAACCAATTTTCTGATTTTAGGAAGTTTCTGATTTCTGAAACGCTGATTCTGAGGTCAGGGTGGAGTTTGCAGCTTTAATTGCAGGCTGTTTCCATTCAAGCTGTGCAATCAATGTAAAAATCACTGCCCTTTTATAGCATCACTGTCCAAATAGTTGTGAACTGCGCGGTTAGTCGGTGTCGCTGCGCAGTGAGGGACTCGGAAGAGCCCTTTGATGTTTTCAGGTGTGCTGGGTCTGTGTCCTTATCAGTGTCGAGATTTCAGGAACTGGCCTCTGTCATCCAATTTCCAGAACATCACACCACCAACACCCCACCGAACGCATTCTCACCAGCCTCAGGGGGTCACATGCAAGAGTTGACACCCCCCCTCCCCCTTCGAACACACACACACACACACACACACACACCCTACTGGGAATGAAGCTGGAATAGTCTGCAGCTGGAGGTGTGAATGCTAGACCTGTGGCAGTGAAGGATCCCTCTCGGCTGCGACTCGGAGAGCCAGCGGCGTAAGTGCAGTGCAACCCCAGTAAGACCTGTGCAGCCATCGGGCCTTTCTGCAGCTCTGTTAGCCGGATATCGCTCCATGGGAGACTGGCTTAGTCTAATCGACCAGAAACCACTTTGGATCCAAGCCACAGCTAAAGGACTGTAACTGTGATTTCTGACAGGCATTCTGACAGGCCTCCTGTTCTCTCACCCCCCCCCCTTGTTCTCAGAGCCCGGGGGCCCCTCCTTCACCATTGGTAAGGCCATCTGGCTCCTGTGGGGCCTCGTCTTCAACAACTCCGTTCCCGTACAGAATCCGCGCGGCACCACCAGTAAGATCATGGTGTCTGTCTGGGCCTTTTTCGCTGTCATCTTCCTGGCCAGCTACACTGCCAACCTGGCAGCCTTCATGATCCAGGAGGAGTATGTGGACCAGGTGTCTGGGCTGAGCGATAAGAAGGTGAGTCCAGCGCCGGGCTCTTCCGCACTGGGGGGTCCCCTGTCACCTGTCCCATGTCCTCTGTCCACTGTCCCCATCCTCTGTCCCCTGCTCTCTGTCCGCGGTCCTCTGTCCCCTGCCCTCTGTCCCCTGCTCTCTGTCCGCTGTCCTCTGTCCCCTTTCCTCTCTCCCCTGCCCTCTGTTCGCTGTTCCCTGTCCTCTGTCCCCTGTCCCCATCCTCTGTCCCCTGCTCTCTGTCCTCTTTCCTCTCTCCCCTGTCCTCTCTCCCCTGCTGTCTGTCCGATGTCCTCTGTCCCCTGCCCTCTGTCCCCTGTCCTCTCTCCCCTGCTGTCTGTCCGATGTCCTCTGTCCCCTGCCCTCTGTCCCCTCTCCTCTCTCCCTTGCTGTCTGTCCGATGTCCTCTGTCCCCTGCCCTCTGTCCTCTGTCCGCTGTCCTCTCTCCCCTGCTCTCTGTCCCCTGTCCCCGTCCTCTGTCCCCTGCTCTCTGTCCTCTGTCCGCTGTCCTCTCTCCCCTGCTCTCTGTCCCCTGTCCTCTGTCTCCATCCTCTCTCCCCTGTCCCCTGTCCGCTGTCCTCTCTCCCCTGCTCTCTGTCCCCTGTCCTCTGTCCCCATCCTCTCTCCCCTGTACCCTGTCCCCTGTCCCCATCCTCTCTCCCCTGTCCCCTGTCCTCTGTCCGCTGTCCTCTCTCCCCTGCTCTCTGTCCCCGTACTCTGTCCCCTGCTCTCTGTCCCCTGTCCTCTGTCCCCGTCCTCTGTCCCCTGCCCTCTGTTCGCTGTTCCCTGTCCTCTGTCCCCTGTCCCCATCCTCTGTCCCCTGCTCTCTGTCCTCTTTCCTCTCTCCCCTGTCCTCTCTCCCCTGCTGTCTGTCCGATGTCCTCTGTCCCCTGTCCTCTCTCCCTTGCTGTCTGTCCGATGTCCTCTGTCCCCTGCCCTCTGTCCCCTGTCCTCTGTCCTCTCTCCCCTGCTCTCTGTCCCCTGTCCCCGTCCTCTGTCCCCTGCTCTCTGTCCTCTGTCCTCTCTCCCCTGCTCTCTGTCCCCTGTCCTCTGTCCCCATCCTCTCTCCCCTGTCCCCTGTCCTCTGTCCGCTGTCCTCTCTCCCCTGCTCTCTGTCCCCTGTCCTCTGTCCCCATCCTCTCTCCCCTGTACCCTGTCCCCATCCTCTCTCCCCTGTCCCCTGTCCCCTGTCCTCTGTCCGCTGTCCTCTCTCCCCTGCTCTCTGTCCCCGTACTCTGTCCCCTGCTCTCTGTCCCCTGTCCTCTGTCCCCTGCTCTCTGTCCCCTGTCCTCTGTCCCCTACCCTCTGCCCTCTGTCCCCTGCCCCCTGTCCTGGCCCCGTACCATCCAGGGGTTAATCTGCTGCACGCTTAGGGATCCCAGATGATATGTGTTCACCTGTGTATTGCGCTTAACTGTGGGTAATTTTTCAATCTGTGTTAATGGACCAGAAAATTGTCTTTGGGCTTTTTGTATTTTAGTCTTATATTTAATCTTAAGAATTATATTTTTGGTAACACTTTGAGGCAAAACTCTTCAAAATTATGTCCCTGGGAGACTAAATATTACTTAAAATGTTACTAATAATGCAAATTTTTTTAAGATTCATCTGTGGAATCAGCAATTCACTTTCCAACTCAAAATGCATTAAATGCAGGCCAATAGTCCAGCAGGACAAAATCAACTGTACAGCGCCCTCCATAATTATTGGCACCCCTGATTAAGATGTGTTAAAAGCCTAAAAATAAATTTTTATTGCAGATGCATACTCTCACACTGAAAATTGTAGAAAAATGTTACCTTCAACTCAAATGAATTTTAAGGGAAAAAAAATCCCTGACTAAGAAATAATTATTTTTCATAATTTTTCAAAATCACCCGTTCCAGAATTATTGGCACCCCTAACAATTCCTAGGAAATAAATATAATTGAATTATTTCTGTCATTTCTACAGTTGTTTACAAGTTGATCAGAGTATCTTGGAACATTTAATTAGTAATTCATCACTTCCTGTTTCCCTGGGGTATAAATGTGACGTGACACAGAGGCCATTTCTCTTGTCCACTCTTCAACATGGGAAAGACAAAGGAGCACACCATTCAAGTAAGGCAGATGTGTGTCGACCTTCACAAGTCAGGCAATGGCTACAAGAAAATAGCCACTCACTTGCACCTGCCCATATCTACTGTCAGAGGAATCAATAAGAAGTTCAAAACAACTGGAACAGTGGTAAACAAGCCTGGACGAGGACGCAAGGTTATTTTGCCACCACGCACTGTGAGGAGGATGGTAAGAGAAATAAAAAGTTCTCCAAAGCTCACTGTGAAAGAATTGAAACAAATGGTAGAATCTTGGGGTCACAAAGTCTCCAAAACAACCATCAGGTGCTATCTACATGCCAACAAGCTGTTTTGGGAGGCATTCACGGAAAAAACCTTTTCTCACTTATAATCATAAACCAAACATCTGGAGTTTGCTCAGCGGTTTTGGGACTTCAACTGGGACCATGTCCTTGGGTCAGATGAGACCAAGATAGAGCATTTTGGCAACAAACACTCTAAGTGGGTCTGGCGGAACACAAAAGATGAGTATGCAGAAAAGCACCTCATGCCCACTGTGAAGTATGGAGGAGGATCGGTGATGCTGTGGGCCTGTTTCTCTTCCAGAGGCCCTAGGAACCTTGTTAGGGTGCATGGCATCATGAACGCTTTGAAATACCAGGATATTTTAAATCAAAATCTGGTGGCCTCTGCCCGAAAGCTGAAGATGGGTCGTCACTGGGTCTTTCAGCAAGATAATGCCCTCTAAACATGTGGCCAAATCTACAAAGAGATGGTTCACCAGATACAGAATCAAGCTCCTCCCATGGCCATCTCAGTCCCCAGACCTCAAACCCTTTTAAAACCTGCGGAGTGAGCTGAAGAGGAGAGTGCAGAGGAGAGAACCGAGGTTGCTGGATGTTTTAGAGCAGGGGGGTCAAACTTACCCGTAAACGGGCCAAGAGGCTGCAGGTTTTCAGTCCAACAATGCAGAAGCGCACCTGATACAACTAATCAGTGGTGAAGGCCTAGATCAGTTGATTAAATCAGTGCTTTCAGGTGAGCTTCTGCTTGGGAGGATTGAAGACCTGCAGCCTCTTGGTCCGTTTACGGGTCAGTTTGACACCCCTGATTTAGAGAGATTGAGTAAAAAGGAATGGTCAAAGATCCCTCTTTCTGTATTCTCCCACTTGTGAAACATTATAGGAGAAGATTAGGTGCTGTTTTATTGGCAAAAGGGGGTTGTACAAAGTATTAACATCAGGGGTGCTAAAAATTGTGGTACACATGATTTGATGAAAAAGAATTATTTCTTAATGTGACATTTTTTTCCCACTGAATAAATGCACTTGAATTAAAGGTTAAATTTTCCTCTGTTTTTCATTGTGGTCCTATATTATTTAGAAAAAACTGAATTTATTAGAAGCTAAAGAACACATATTAACCAGGGGTGCCAATAATTATGGAGGGCAGTGTAAGTCACTATGGGCTAATGCGAAATAACTGTAACTGTAAAAACTCAGTTAATGCCAAATAACTGTAACTGTTAAAACTCAGTTAATGCTCAATAACTGTAACTGTACAAATTCAGTTAATGCTAAATAACTGTAACTGTAAAAACTCATTTAATGATAAATAACTGTAACTGTTAAAACTCAGTTAATGCTCAATAACTGTAACTGTACAAATTCAGTTAATGCTAAATAACTGTAACTGTAAAGACTAATTTAATGATAAATAACTTTAACTGTAAAAACTCAGTTAATGCTAAATAACTGTAACTGTACAAATTCAGTTAATGCTAAATAACTGTAACTGTAAAAACTCATTTAATGATAAATAACTGTAACTTTAAAAACTCAGTTAATGCTAAATAACTGTAACTGTACAAATTCAGTTAATGCTAAATAACTGTAACTGTAAGAACTCCTTTAATGCTAAATAACTAACTGTACAAATTCAGTTAATGCTACATAACTGTTACTGTAAAGACTAATTTAATTATAAATAACTGTAACTGTAAAAACTCAGTTAATGCTAAATAACTGTTACTGTACAAATTCAGTTAATGCTAAATAACTGTAACTGTAAAAACTCATTTAATGATAAATAACTGGAACTGTAAAAACTCAGTTAATGATAAATAACTGTAACTGTAATAATGCTAAATAACTATAACTGTATAAACTCAGTTAATGCTAAATAGCTGTAACTGTAAAAGCTCCTTTAATGATAAATAACTGTAACTGTAAAAACTCAGTTAATGCTAAATAACTGTAACTGTAAAAACTCAGTTAATACTAAATAACTGTAACTGTAAAAACTCTTTTAATAATAAATAACTGTAACTGTAAAAACTCAGTTAATGCTAAATAATTGTAACTGTACAAATTCAGTTAATGCTAAATAACTGTAACTGTAAAAACTCAGTTAATGCTAAATAACTGTAACTGTAAAAACTCATTTAATGATAAATAACTGTAACTGTAAAAACTCCTTTCATGCTAAATAACTGTAACTGTAAAAACTCCTTTAATGTTAAAAAAAAAACTAAAAAGTCCTTTAATGCTAAATAACTGTAACTGTATAAACTCCTTTAATGCTAAATAACTGTAACTGTAAAAACGCCTTTAATGCTAAATGACTGTAACTGTAAAAACTCATTTAATGCTAGATAATCGCAACTGTAAAAACTCCTTTAATGCTAAAAAACTGTAAAAACTCATTTAATGCTATATAACCGTAACTGTAAAAACTCCTTTTCTCAGAGAGGGAAGCTGAATAGTGCAGACATAGGTGTAAATGTGGGGCAGCTGTTGGATTCCAAACGATCTGTTTAACAAGGAGAAATATAAATATTTTAGTAAGTGCACTTTGGGCCTTGAAACAGTAGTGAGATTGGCATGGAAATATGGAGTAGGGCCAACTGAAAAAATACAAGTCCGCTACAGGCAACTACTGCTCTTCTCCTCCTGTTAGCTCTCCTTTACCTCTTCTCCATCTCTGCTTTCACACTTCCTCCTTTCATTCACCTCCATTCTGTATGCTGCATGAATATATAGAATAAATATGGCCAAGGCTTTGTGTTGAATCATTACTTACAATAGTTACTCAAAACACTCACACTTATATTGAAATCCGATGATTTTGAATACATGAAAGAAGTGTAAACTTTTGATAACTTTTAGCTTTTGGATGACTGTGAAGATAATTTTCTCAGTTTGAACATGAAGTTTTATTATGGCAGTCCGGAAAAAGAACATTGGCACAGTTTACAACTTTGATGGATGTCACTGATCAACGCCACAATTGGTTTATACTCTGAACGACTGATCTCCGTTGTTGGAATGTTGCTGGTTTATTTATGCTTTTCATTAACGACAAGGACCACCATCTGTGTCGAGCAACAAAAGACTGTTGAAGAACATTCCATCACTGGACAATAAACTGAATTTCCCCCGCCTCCCCTCTCTCTCTCTCTCTCTCTCTCTCTCTCTCTCGCTCTCTCTCTCTCTCTCACTCTGTCCAAACTACACAGTTCCAGAGACCAAACGACTTCTCTCCTCCGTTTCGTTTCGGGACAGTTCCCAATGGCAGCACAGAGAGAAATATCCGGAACAACTACAAGGAGATGCACACCTACATGGTGAAGTTCCACCAGAAGAATGTGGACGAGGCGCTGTACAGCCTGAAGATGGGGTGAGGGGGGCCATGACCCTAGTGCTTCTCTAATGTCCCTCTGTGTTCGCACCCCGCTCTGATCCCAGGTCTACTGCTGGGGAACAGACACCCTTACCCTCGCTGTAATGAAACAGAATTTCATTCAAAAATATTGAAAGGTGGGGATGGTCAGAGCCCCAGAGTCTTTCATTCAGAGGCGTTACCAGGATGCCAAACTTGGGTGGGCATCTGTCCTCTTTGGGGGGGCAAAAAAAAGAACCTATAAATCGCCGTAAAATAAATAAATAGGGCCTATAGAAGTGGCGGCTGGTGAACTGGCAGTAGGGGAGGGACATTAACAGGTGTAGTCAGTTTTCATTAATTATGCACTAGGATTGATCCCATCATGAACCGCGATTTTTTAAGGCGTAGCACCACCACCTGCTGCCATGGGGCGAACATCCGAGCTTTCCCTTTTCCTTCATTAAACCCATCGCAGGTTGAACGAAAGTGTAAAATATCAGAGGGCATGTGAAATGCTTCCGGGAAAAAAAACTTTGCTGTCATCAGTATTTTTCGTCTACATGCTTCACAGAGCCAAATAAAGCAAGGGTTCTCAAACTCGGACCTGGGGGACCCCTTTGTAGGCTGGTTTTTGTTCCAACCACACTGGCAATCTCAGTATTTCAACAAGATGTTAATTATCCAAACTAGGCACTTATACTGTTGGATTACTTAGATTCTTAAATCACATCATGCCAGAATTGACAATGTTTGCAATGTAAAATTTATCTTCTAAGGGCATGTGGTACTCACTGGATTAAATTTCAAACAGTTGATTTCAATATACATGAAGAAATGTAACTATAACCAATGCAATTAAAGTCTAAGGTCAATCAGCAGGCTCTTAATTGGTATGTACACCAGGCCATCATTCCTAACCATCAAGAAGATAATGATGAATGCAATAACAACGCCAATGATGATAATGAGGCCCACCAGTTATGTGGTGAAGTATCAGGTGAAAATAGCCAATTATTGCGTTAACAGCAATTAACCAAGTTACGAGTTAAGTCATTAAGTTGGCAAGTTAATCTTATTGGTCTGTTACCTCTTTAATTTTTTGCCAATAGTGCAATGAGTACAACGTAAAATTAGTCATCTTTGGGGCATTTCAAAGCCATGTTTGGCATTCTGTAGATTAAGAAGATAAATTACCTCTCTGAAGATCAAAAGTACTATAATTAAGAAAAAGTAACAGCTTGTTAAAATCCTGGAATTGCTATTGTGGTTGCAATAAAAGCCAGCATACACAGGGGTCCCCCAGGACTGAGTTTGAGAACAATGGAAGTAAAGGACTACAGAATCGCCCCCTATTAACCAATTAGGCTACTCTCAGAAAAAACAAACCTATTCCCATTTACTTTGCTTGATTGGCAATCAAATGGTGGATTCGTTTACTCTCGAAGTTGAATGAGTAAAGCTGTTCAGACAGATTGATTGATGCATTTCTAAATTTAAATGGCCATAGAACAGCAGTTTTGCATAAACGCAATTGTCATTGCCACGCGATTTCGTGCGACTGATCATTTATATCTGACATTCATGTTTCATGGTTTTGGGGAAGAGGAAGATTTCTTTCTAATTATTCAAACTAGCATTCTTTCAATCCAACACCGTAGCTCAGTTATGTTTGTCTGCTTTACACCATCACACCTTAATCGTTATAGGCCACTGAAATTGATTGTTATTGAGGCCAAGTACACGGGAGCAGATATAGGGAAGGGCGGAGCACCTGCAATTAGCGAAATCTAAACTCGGGCTTCTTCCCGGCAGCATTTTAAATAATTTAAGCCGCTTCAAGTGTGCATCTTTAAACGCGTTCACTTTTCTTAGAGTTGCCTTCTGAAATCCTTTACTTGGCTCCGTTCAGCATGTTGCCGAAAAATACTTACGCCAGTCTAGTTTTCTCCCGGAAGTGCTTATGATGCAGAATTATTGTAGCAACAACCCCAGTGAGTGACTAACGTTAGCAACTCCAGACTAGCTGCTGGCGAACTGCCTGGGCTCACTCGGTAGCCATCTCGGGTTATAACCGCACGAGTGAACACAGATGACCAACTAGTACACAAATTACCATAATATCAAACACAAAGACTTACAAAATAAGTGGTGGCAAATATAGCAACAAAAGAGATATGGGCGAAGTTTTAATTCCCTGAGAGAAGCACAGAGCCGTAGACGTGACCTCAGACTGATGAGTGAAGACGGCAGTCTAAGAGAATGGGAGGGTCCCAGTAATTCGATAGTTTCACAGCAGAATAGACTGGCAAAAGAATCCACCAATCACACATAGTGATAGATAAATGAAGCATCCGTAAAGCTCACTCTAAATGGCTGTCTACCTCCAGCTGAAAATCAGTTGGATTTCGCGTGTTTGCTGACAAATAGTAGTATATCAGTTTTTTATCTTGAGTTTTCATTGGGGGGGCAGAGCTTTTCTCAGGGTGGGCACTGCCCACCCCCTGCCCCCCCTTGGCAACGCCCCTGCTTTCATTTAGCAAATTTTCAACATTTGATTCCAATGACTGACTCGTGGGAGATTTGGGATTGTTTCTGAGTATCAGTGATATGGTCTCAAATTCCAGGAGAATTCCGGATTGTCTGGGGACAGGGCTGCATTCGGTACGATAAAAAACACTCTCTGAGAACTAATGCTGAGAGACCTGAGTTTTATTCACAACGTCCAAGGAAGAGACTTTAGGCTGAGCGCTGAGATCAATCTGTGAAATCCGGCCGTCGTGGTTAGAACAGTCGATGGTTACACATGTGGAGCAGGAGAGAGTTGATTTCTCAAGCAGTTCAGTGGGCCTGTGGCTAAGCCTTTTCAGCGAGAGTTCGTCTCCCCGTCTGCTGTAGATACTTTAGAGATGTTACACAAATTACAGTCATTAGGCAGGTCGAGAAACAAAACCCGATAAAATAATGCATTATATTTGTAATGCTGGTGATTAAACATCTGAGAAATGATCAGCCCCACAGGGAGAGTCGGCCCCTGCCTCTGAACTGCTGGTTTGCTTCTCTGAAAATGGGAAACGGTCTTATGGTGGCAAGATAAAGACAGCTAAATCTTAAAAAATAATAACCTGGCACTTTAAAGTTGTATATTTTAATATGTAAGATATGACACTGCATAGTGTATCTGACAGGAGTGACTCAGTCACTCTGTCTTTGTTATTCTCTCTTGGTCTGAATTCTTGTGCGTCACACACTAATGTGATTCTTCTTTCGCTTTGAGTGGGGTCGCTTTGCCCGGATGTTGCATTTAGAGGTTCCTTTTGTGCAAACAAAATCTCCTCTGGGATGATGAAGTTGTAAGCTGATGTTCATGTCTTCGAGAAAGTTTGGCGTTCTGTCCCAGAGATCTGCGTCTAACGAAATTCAGCACCTCATCAGAGATTCTGTTGGTTAGAGAAAAGTCAGTATATAAAAGATAAAATGCCATAATGGCATTCAGTGGCCCTAGCATAGCATTGATAGAACATCAAGATGATGTTTTCTGGTGTTTTCTGTTACTTTGGCTGGTTAGTGATATCAGGAAGAAAAGGATGGTATTCTGATCTTCATGGAAGAGCACATTGTGGCTTATGCTGATAACCAGTATTTTTCTTTCAGTAAGTGAACAAAACTGTCTGGCTGGCATCCCTGGTTGTCTCAGTGTTTCAAACTTGAGTGGATAATCTCACCGTGACAACATAGGCTCTTCTTTGTAGCATCACCTACTATCCACAGCTGCCTCTCAGAATGCATGGAATAAATTCACCCTCCATTAATTTCCGAGAGCGCCACAGCTAATCTTGGCACCTGAGATGTCCCTAATAAACTGTCTCTGCTATCATTCCTTTCTTTGAGCGTTATGACTGATGCTAACACCTGGGATGATATCTCATATAATCCACCTCTGGCTTCATGGACAATGACTGCGCCTGTGTTTTTTTTTTTGTTTTTGTTTTTGTTTTTTTTTTTTGCCAGCAATATTTCCTTTGCTTGGTTCCGGGTCATCTGGCCCAAGGATGGACTGAGTCAGAAACTCTGTCTGAAAACCTCTCAATCAGGACCCTGTCTGGACCAGAGCTGTAGATTGTATGAACTGGGCATCTGCAGACATTTTGACATCACAAAAAATGACAGAGCTGAGAGAAGCCTGAGTTCAGAACCAGTGCGGCGTGAACATCCTTCTTGCTGTGAATTCATATGAGTACGAGTCATGAGCATTAGCATAACCATAATCGCAACCTCAGGGAGTCGATAGTAAGTGTGTATAAATGGGCGTTGCATTCGCGCCCACATACTGTGCTGGATAACTGATGACTCATCAAGCGTTAAATGCTGCAAAGACCAAAAATGAGTCAATCTCAACAGACATTTTAATTTTTTTTTCCTAGGTCTTAATTTCTTTTGTGCCAATTTTTTTTTACAGAATAAGAGATATATTGCTAATGAGATGATATATTTTGACTGTTGTCAGGATTTGGTGGCTTGGCAGGAAAATTTCACTGTCAAACTTTTGTATTTGAGATGGGGTGAGGTTTGGCCCAGGGTTACCTTTGAAAGAGCTTTCTGTGACGGATCTTAATCATCTCAGCTGACCAACGAAGTTATGGTTTCAACCCTGTCTGATTATCAGTTTGTTTGTTTTCCAGACAATGTCTCTCAAATTTCACAATGATATTTTGCTGAATTGTGATCCGGGGGCTGAGGAACAATTGATTAAATTTTGGGATGGATTTGAATTCAGATAAGGCCGTGGCTGCCATATTTGTTCAGTGCGTAGTAACTAATGCCTTGGCGTAGGTATGCAGCCTCTGAGTGCTCTGTAGCTCATTTTGATTGGATGGCTACACCTCTCAGGAAGCTGGACGCCTTCATCTATGACGCGGCCGTGCTGAACTACATGGCGGGACGGGATGAGGGCTGCAAGCTGGTGACCATCGGCAGCGGGAAGGTCTTTGCCTCCACGGGCTACGGCATCGCCATCCAGAAGGACTCCAGCTGGAAGAGGCAGATCGACCTGGCCATCCTGCAGCTGTTTGGCGACGGTAACGCTCCGAGCTCATTAGCGTGTGGTTCCCCGGGGGTGTGGGGCCTGTTTGGCAACTGCAATGCGCCAAGCAGTTAGTATGTGGTTTGGCAACAGTAATGCTCCAAGCCGTTAGCATGTGGTTTGGCAACGGTAATTCTCTGAGCGTTTAGCATGCGGTTCCTCCGTTAGCATGTGGTTCAGCGACTGTCATGCTCCGAGCTGTTAGCATGCAGTTCAGCAACAGTAATGCTCCGAGCCGTTAGCATGTGATTCCACGGGGGGTGTGGGGCCTGTTCGGCAACAGTAATGCACCGAGCCATTAGCATGTGGTTCAGAGACTGTAATGCTCCAAGCCGTTAGCATGCGGTTCCCCGTGGGTTCGGGGCTGTTCAGCGATGGTAATGCGCCAAGCCATTAGCATGCGGTTCGCCGATGGTAATGCTCCTAGCCGCTAGCATGCGGTTCCCGGGGGGTGCGGGGCTATTTCAGGTCAGTGGTAGGGGTGACAGTTGAAAACATAATGGCTCAGGTGTTTGGACGTGGCAGGTTGATACTTCAGGCCCTAGTGTGGCTGCATTCAGAACCGTGTGGTCGTTGGGCCCTTGAGCTGCACTTTTGTTCCCAGGAGGTTGGGCCCCTACTTTGTCTAACCAGTTCTGTTCCTTTGGACTAAAGTTTTTGCTAAATTGTACAGTATAATAATACAACATCTCATCAAGGTTTCACCAATGAATTCTTGGGACAACATGCATTTTGAGCCTGACACAGATTTTCTGGCTCTTGTCGCTAGTGTGGAGAGCAGTTGTTTGATCAGAGCGTACAGGCTTTAATTTTTGGCACCATCTAATCTTTTGGCAACACCTGGCGGGTTTGACAAACCTAGCCAAACCAGATTCTTCCCCTCTCAACCAGCCCAAACCTGAAGTGGCAAGAAAACAGTCCAGGTCTTTCTGAGGCTGTCCCGGACAGGCACGTGTGCATGAATAAATACCCTGAGGCTGTCCCGGACAGGCATGGGCGCATGAATAAATACACTAATCGAGAAGGCATAGGCAGCACTCCAAATGCATAAAAAATATATTTATTGCCACACTATAGGTATAGGTCATAGGTTTCAGCACCCATTGCTTAATTCTTTATAACTTTTCGGGAGTTGAGCGCGTTTGTGTCTCTTTCGCATGAATAAATACCCTGAGGCTGTCCCGGACAAGCATGGGCGCATGAATACCCTGAGACTGTCCTGGACAGGCGTGGACGCATGAATACCCTGTGGACTATCTTGGACAGGCGTGGGCGCATGAATACCCAGAGACTGTCCCGGACAGGCGTGAGAGCATGAATACCCTGTGGACTGTCCCGGACAGACATGGGCGCATGAATACCCTGTGGACTGTCCCGGATAGACATGGGCGCATGAATACCCTGTGGACTGTCCCGGACAGACATGGGTGCATGAATACCCTGTGGACTGTCCCGGACAGACATGGGTGCATGAATACCCTGTGGACTGTCCCGGACAGGCGGGGGCGCATGAATACCCTGTGGACTGTTCCGGACAGACATGGGCGCATGAATACCCTGAGACTGTCCCAGACAGGCGGGGGCGCATGAATACCCTGAGACTGTCCCGGACAGGCGTGGGCGCATGAATACCCTGTGGACTATCTTGGACAGGCGTGGGCGCATGAATACCCTGAGACTGTCCCGGACAGGCGGGGGCGCATGAATACCCTGAGACTGTCTCGGACAGGCGTGGGCGCATGAATACCCTGTGGACTATCTTGGACAGGCGTGGGCGCATGAATACCCTGAGACTGTCCCGGACAGGCGGGGGCGCAAGAATACCCTGAGACTGTCCCAGACAGACATGGGTGCATGAATACCCTGTGGACTGTCCCGGACAGACATGGGTGCATGAATACCCTGTGGACTGTCCCGGACAGACATGGGTGCATGAATACCCTGTGGACTGTCCCGGACAGACATGGGTGCATGAATACCCTGTGGACTGTCCCGGACAGACATGGGTGCATGAATACCCTGTGGACTGTCCCGGACAGACATGGGTGCATGAATACCCTGTGGACTGTCCCGGACAGACATGGGCGCCTTAATACCCTGTGGACTGTCCCGGACAGGCATGGGCGCATGAATACCCTGTGGACTGTCCCGGACAGACATGGGTGCATGAATACCCTGTGGACTGTCCCGGACAGACATGGGTGCATGAATATCCTGAGACTGTCCCGGACAGGCGGGGGCGCATGAATACCTTGAGACTGTCCCAGACAGACATGGGTGCATGAATACCCTGTGGACTGTCCCGGACAGACATGGGCGCATGAATACCCTGTGGACTGTCCCGGACAGACATGGGCGCATGAATACCCTGTGGACTGTCCCGGACACACATGGGCGCATGAATACCCTGTGGACTGTCCCGGACAGGCATGGGCGCATGAATACCCTGTGGACTGTCCCGGACAGACATGGGTGCATGAATACCCTGTGGACTGTCCCGGATAGACATGGGTGCATGAATACCCTGTGGACTGTCCCGGACAGGCGTGGGCGCATGAATTCCCTGTGGACTGTCCCAGACAGACATGGGTGCATGAATACCCTGTGGACTGTCCCGGACAGACATGGGTGCATGAATACCCTGTGGACTGTCCCGGACAGACATGGGTGCATGAATACCCTGTGGACTGTCCCGGACAGGCGTGGGTGCATGAATACCCTGTGGACTGTCCCGGACAGGCATGGGTGCATGAATTACACTGTGGACTGCTCTTGTATGTGAAATAGAAGGGACACTGGTGGTTTCTGTGCAGTGGCATCATTATAGCCAGACCCCCGGCTGACTCTTCCCTTTTTAAAGCAGGCGAGCGGTCCTCTGTAATCCCTGGCTGTCCGTGAGCCCAAAGTCCCATCCGGCCCGTCTCCGGTTCTGAACCCCATTCGAGCTGTGCGATCATAAATACACGATCAGGATGTTTGACAAACATTCGAATAAACCTGTAATCATTGAAGCGTGAAGAGCTGTGTTATGTACGTTTAATGTTTTTCTGTCAGTCAGCAATGTTGTGCGATTCAGAAAGGGGAAATTTCACTGATTTTACTGGACATTTTTTCCAGCTTCCAGACATGTGCAGGTAAATATACCACCAGCACACCTGGGTTCAAATAATATTTGTTTTGGATTCTAATATTTATCTGTGCTCTGTTGATCTTGCCTGGTGCATGGGAGCCTGTTTGGAAGAACAGGTGCGCGGGATTCACTCCTTTGAGATAAAATGGCTGTGGTTGGAGATGTATTTCCTGCTCAATTACTGATCACTGCCAAATGTAGCCAGAAGTGAACAGAATGTGATGCCAGTGCAGCAAGCACACTTGGGTGACACATACACCGGCCAGCTTTTACTGTCCTCGTGGGGTACGATGCAGTGGGGATGATGTTAAGGTCCCAGTGAGACCCAGGTGATTTTAACCCATTTAATCCCACAGATACATTTGTCACCAATTTTTTTTTTTTACTTTGAGAAGTTGTTTTTGTTGGCTTTGGGCAAAAAAATGCGACTTTGAACTCAACCATCATGAAATCAAAAAATACATACTGTTCATGTGTTAGGGAGGTCGAAGATATAAAATACATGCATTTACATCCGAAGGAATAATTTGGAATGATAATATGGTTTTTGCCACATACTGGCCACTACTTTGTATACTGTTATGGAGAGGAGGATGCGGTATCTAGTATTTGCTGGTAATTTGTGTAATCAAGTATGCAAATCCAAACATGACATATCATTTCCCTCTATGCATCAGACATGCTTAATCAAATGCAGAAAAAGTTACGGAATCTATATCAAATATCAGCTTGAATAGGCCTGGCTGCCGAGCGTCAGAGTGTGCTAAGCCATTGGTGCTGAGCATACTGTTGCTTCCGGCGCTTTCTAGAGCTCCACTTGCAGCACCTGCTGACGGGGAGACACCTGCTTTCTCCAGGCTAGAGCAGCCGATTGCATCACGGAGAGGTATTCCGAGCTCACTGAAATGCCATTTAGCCACCGCGAGGCTTTCGGCGAAGGAGGCCGACTAACACGCCGTCAGACGCGTAAATCCTGAGCGCTCATCATCAGCTGCTTCGCTAATGTCAGTCAGTCGTCCTCGGTCAGGGTTCCTATGCTGATAGGTGGTGATTCTGGGCCAATCACAGCCGACGTCAGGCAGTCAGGCTGTAACAAAAATATACATGATCTTTTTTATGAAGGTAAAGGGTACTTTTTTTAAATGTTTTTGAAGATTAATGTAATTGTGTGATTGTTTATCTCACAGTACTATACGATGGGACAGTAGAGACGGTGAAAGAAGGATTATTCTAATTACAGGAAGCACGTCTGTCTCTGGTTGTGTTTTTGTCATCGGTGTTGGACGTAGCATTAATTCCACTCCATTTCCATTCATGTTCTTCTGCATTCCGACAATTTCCAAAGGAAAGGAGTGGAGTTTGTGTAACTCTGTTTGAAGTGCCGAACTGTGCTTTTTACCTGAGACTGTTACCTGAGACTGCCTCTGTCGGATGAGAGCAAAGCAACAGATTCAGGTTACAGTCTGACCCAGGGCCCAGCGCAGTGTCCCAATTATGAGTTCCGCCTGTGCTGTGTATGAGTGAATATGGGTCAGGGTAGAGTGTGGGCTGTTATTTGGGTGTGTGTGTGTGTGTGTGTGTGTGTGTGTGTGTACGTGTGTGTGTGTTTGAGTGTGTATATATGAAGTGGGGCAAAACACACAGACCTTATAAGGTATATGTGTATTTTTGAATGTATGTGTATGTTTGTGAGTGTGTGTATGTGTGTGTTGTGTGCAGGGGAGAGAGAGTGAGAATATGGGTTAGTGTGGAGTAGCCGCTCAAAAAGGGCTGCAGGTCTCTCCAGGGTTTTGACACACTCTACACACTCCTGAGTCTGGCCTACTTTATGAAACTGACACACACATGCTGAGGGACCATTCAGAAGACCTACACATCTGTGCGCATACACACACAAACACACACACACCCACACACGTATGCGCACACACACACACAAACATACACACACACACACACACACACACGCATGCATACACTCTCGCTCCATACGTGCACACTCGCACTCCTGACGGTGAGGAGCAGAGACAGGCGTTTTGACCCTTGTCGGAATCACACGCCCTGGAGAGCCCGTGGCTGACAGCTGCCGCTGGACAGGCTCCCACCCTCACATCAGCAGTTAGCGCAGCCTGGGGGGACGTTTAGTTTTGCTTTAAATAAAGCATCTGTTTCATTACGGCTCAGTCCTCTCCGCTAGCCAGCGCTCGGGGGATATTTTCTGTCGTCGGTGTGAAAGTGATTTGCGGGATGTACATTTGATTAAACGTCAGCCGTCCCAGGGGCCGCGGACAAGCAAGTGACATAGCGTAAAGTGACCGGTTAAACGAACCTGCGTTTGCGCAGAAATCGGGGGATGGACTGCAGTCGCTGAGTGTGTGATTTTCTATCCTTTACGCGCTCTGGTGCTGAATGTGTCTCGAAGCACAGAGAGGTCATTCACTGTCCGGGCGGGAGATCTACGAAGATGATCAGGAGATGTTTATCAGGTGTAACTGGTGTTTAAAATGAAATGATGCAAAGTTCATACGCATCCTTATAAAGGCTAATCTTCTCCCTCTTTCCCTCTTTCATCCCATCCCTTTCTCTTTTGCTTTGTCCACCGCTAACACACTCGCACACAATACACACATGCCCATCTTCCTTCACACACACACTCTCACACACACAAACACGCACTCTCACACACACATACACACACTCTCTCTCGTACAAACACACACACCCACTCACTCTGTCTGTCTTACACACACGCACACAAACACACACACTCACACTGTCTCACACACAAACACTCACACACACTCTCTCTCTCACACACGAGCGCGCACACACACACACCCAATGTCTCCTGACACTCTCTCTCACACACAAACACTCACACACACTCTCTCTCTCACACACACGCACACACACACACACACACCCAATGTCTCCTGACACACTCTCTCACACACAAATGCACACACACTCTCTCTCTCTCTCTCACACTCACACACACACACACACACACAATCTCTCTTGATACACACTCACACACACACACTCAGGGGAGATGGAGGAGCTTGAGTCTCTGTGGCTCACTGGGATCTGCCATCATGAGAAGAACGAGGTGATGAGCAGCCAGCTGGACGTGGACAACATGGCAGGAGTCTTCTACATGCTGGGGGCGGCCATGGCCCTTTCGCTCATCACCTTCATCTGCGAGCACCTCTTCTACTACCAGCTGCGCTTCTGCTTCATGGGAGTGTGCTCGGGGAAGCCAGGCTTCACCTACTCTATCAGCCGGGTCAGTATTACCACCCGCTACCTGCCCAACCTCACCTACTCCATGAGCCGGGTCAGTATTACCGCCCGCTACCTGCCCGACCTCACCTACTCCGTCAGCCGGGTCAGTATTACCACCCCCTACCTGCCCAACCACATCTACTCCATTAGCCGGGTCAGTTTTACCGCCTGCTACCTGCCCAACCTCACCTACTCCATCAGCCGGGCATTGTGTACTGTAGACTCCCTATGTAAAGTTACAGCATCAGGGTTCCAGAAAATCTGATCATGGAGCCAGTTTGTTTCCGTGGCATTTTTGAGCACCATCTCAAAATGAATGAGTTTTTCTTTTTTTTTTGTCTTTTCTCATGTCTAGACTTTTTCCCCTCATATGCTTGTCAAGACCATTGGTGGCTAGCTTATTGTTTTCTCCCAAAATTCCCCTCTGAGAAAAGAACAAAAAATCCTGAAATTTTTATTGCGTTAAATGGCTCGGCTTCACCCAAAGGAAACAAAATGGCTCCCATACTTGAGTTGTCGTAAGTTTATGTAAGGACTCTTATGTGGTGTGGTGTCTGAAGTGTTTGTCTTAGAGTCGGAGCATTGGTGGTTGAAGCCTTAGGGTAGGTAGTCTCATGTTCCCTGAACTTTTACACGGCTGTGGTGTAACGTGTCCCCCTACAAGCCCTCCCGCAACATTTAAAAATGAACCTACACTCCCAAATAGACCCAACAATTGAAGCGCGTCTCCGGTTAAATGAAAATAAGCAAATTTATGGAGACCCTTTCTCTCTCAGCGGCATTCAGTCTGACGTAAATTATGTGCCAGTAATTACGCTTTTTTACTTCAGTGGGATTTTAACCCTTTCAGTCCTTTAGGCAACTATAGTTGCCCTACTGTGGCGGCTGGTGAACTGGCGATACAGGAGGCTCAAAACAATCCCTTAAATTAATGATTGGTCATGACCTGTTTTCAATCATTCATTTAAATTCCCATTACAGAAACTCCGAAAACTCTCATCATTATCAGAAGCGGCCAGTTATTCATTTATTTACTCAGCTGTAGTCTGCAATTATTCAATCAACGCGTATATAAGAGATTCTCGCACGGAATTGAAGTCCTTGTGCACTGGAGGGGTTGGAAGCAATGGAATTGCATGAAGATATTTCAAATGATCTTATTTCATTTAAACAGTCATGAAACACATGCACTGCTTCCAACCCCTGAATAAAGAAAAGCGTGAGAAGTCTGACGTCGTAATCGTCGTAATTGCGGTATAAATGAAAACTGGCCGCATCTGATAATGGTGAGAGTTTTTGGAGTTTCGTGACCAATCATTAATTTTCAGGGACTGTTTTGAGCCTCCCCGTATCGCCAGTTCACCAGCCTCCACTGTTGCCCAATGGTGTAAGATATCAAATTCAGATGCTGTTGAAAACCTATCATGCGGCAACTTGTTTAAAAGAGGTCCAGCAGGGGAGCTCTTTTAAACAAGTTGCCGCATGAGAGGTTTTCAACAGCTCAGGATAATGACATTTTTAATTCCTTGAAAATTTATTCAGCACTTAAAGGGTTAAACGCACCAACCTTTTTTTTTTTTTGGCACATGAAGAACGTGGTTGGCCTGACCTTGTGGTGACCCCCTATCTCTAATGTGGCTGGGAGGAGCCTGGCTTCGCGCCTGCATTCCAAACTGCGACTTCTCACATCTCAAACACAGCTCCCTTTCTGTCCCGTCGCCATAGCGACGCACCCGGTGCCCAAAGTACCCGTGACTCCTGACGTCTTAATCATCCCGTGTGACTACATGTTATAGATCACCGCTGGCAAACTGGCACAGACCCAAAACCTTTTATAGAGTCACCGAGAGCCTGTCCGCTGCACTCACAGTGCGATTGACATTTAATTGAACTGAGTTCCAAACCTTTTTCGTGCTCTGGGTTATTTCCACAAATGACACTATTTTTTACGGCGCTGTGATCAAGTTTCGGCACCATAATGCTGTGGTACGCAACCTCAATTCTGGGGAACTCCTTGCTTTTCTTGCAAGCACTGCTGCAGTCCTCTGAATTTTAATCCCTTAAACTTCTCCCTTAAGTTGGCTCGAAATCAGAAAAAGCTTTTTTTCATACTGTAGGACGATGTCACACACATATTCTGTATCTGCAGGTTGTAACGCTTCACTGAAGCTTCACACTTATAGTGAGAGAAATATTCAAACCCAGGATGCTGTGCTTTTATGGCCACAGCATTACCTTCAATGGAAAATATCAAGAACTAATACATCATTTTACACAAATTTCCCCGTAATTCAGATGGACAAATTTGGGATTATCGGAAATCTTGGGATCTCTTCTAGAATTTAAAATAAGCCTGAACTTCCACAGGTTTGAATGCTGCAGTTGCATTGGACAGTTTTATGGGGTTAACAGGCTATTTACTTCTTCAGTGTCAAGTATTTGATTGAAATGTCCTGAGCTGAGTAACTATCACTACTGATAATTGAAGGAAGTGGAAGTCCAGAATTTCCCCCCAGAAAAAGGGATGAGAAGGCACTTTGGTTCAGTGATTTGTCCTGTTTAATTGATCGTACTTTTAAAAAAAGGGTTAATAAGATTAGCCTAAACTGATCAAATTAAAGGCAAACGTAAATCAATAGGCTCCTTAGAGGTGGAAGTGTGGACACAAGGCCTCTAAAACTGAACATTTGGAGGATAATTAAGAATTCAGAGATGAAAAAATGACAGCAAGGCCAGATCTGCAGTGTGTTAACGAGCTCAGGGATTATGGAAAATTATGAGGGAGCTCAAACATAATCTTATTGAGTCACCTCTTTAATTTGATCAATCAAATAATAGCGCTACCTGTTTTTATCTGGTGTGTTGCCATAAAGCTCGATAAACGCAACGTCTGCCAAAGATTTTTATTCTGTTTGGTGGGCATTACTGGCCTATCGTGGAATACTAGGGCTAAATAATCACACAGCTTGCTGCTTTAAATTGTGGAAAATGGAAGTGTTGTTAAATTGTACACTGGCTCAGTATTGCCACCCGCATTGGACGACCCCAGGACCCTTCGTTGGGAGGCACTAGGTGTTCACTGGTCCCTTCGCAGCGTATCTGAGATGTAATGTACAGCTGTGTATCTCTCTCAGTATTATAAATGATAATGCAAATGTATTTGATGATGGCACCTCCGTTCTACTGCATTAATGCACCTCATTTCTACACCATGTTGCGAACATGATATAGCGTAATGTCTGATGTATGCATGCATAATGTTTGTCTGCAAGCTGTGATTCCACGCGAAAATGTATATGATGTTTATAATCTTACGCGAATGCTCAGCACGTAAGACATTCATCAGCCTGTTTTGATCCGAAAGGCAGAGAAGGTCTTTGCTTCACCTCGAAACCCTGATTTTTTTCTGGTCTTTTAATACAAAAATAGACAAAGTGTTGCCAGCTAACCTTTTCCTGCCAGAGAGACAGTTTCTCCTTTCCAAATCCACCCAAATCTCAACACGAGCCTCCTTTGAACTCAGAGCCTGAGATAGTCTTTGGACATGTCGTAATGCAGTAGTCATGCAGATCCGCCTTTCCCTTGGAGCAACAGCTCAAAACATAAATCCAGCCAAATCCAGGATCCCTGATCTGAGCAAGAGCTGCCCACCGAGGCTGCATGTACCTCCAGGAGCCGCGGTGCGCACACATCAGAGGGAAATCCTGTCAGACAAAGCTGCAAAAACCATCAACTACTCACAGTAACTTGTTGAAGTTTGAGGTGCATTTAGAATAACTCTATTCGGTGCAGACGTTGTCACGAAATGAAAGATTTCTAATTGTTATTGAAAAATACATTTAAAAGCTGCAAACTCAAATCAGTATTTGGTGGGGCTACTCTTTACCTAAAAATTGGGAGCACATTCCGGAAGTTTTGTAGTTTTATGAGATAATTAGTTGTTTGCTTGTTCTGGGAGTAATGGAGAACTTGCCGCAGTTCTGCTGTAGCCGAAATACCTCGCTTGTGTGTTTCTCCAGATAATCCCAGACAGCCTGTTAATGTCGAGACCAGAGCTCTGTCAAGGCTGTGTTATCTATATCAAGTGCCCTTCAAAAAATGCAAGCATAAGCCTGTAAAATTATTTTTTAAATGTACAAAAGTATATGTGGTGTCTAAAATATGCTTTTTATCTACAGCTTCATCCTCATGGAAAACAGGAAGTAAACAACTGAGGCCTGATGTAAAAATGTAAAAATCTAGAGTGCCTGATACATTTGTACTGTACTGTATATTCATACAAACAAAGGTGTAAAATGAGCTTGGGTGTGGCAAGGTCGCGAAGGTCAGGCTGGTATTTAAGAAGCCCGCCGGGAGTCAGGTAAAGCTAACATTATAGGAGGTACAGAGGGAAAGAGAGAGAGAAGCCGTGCGTAATAATTGGACAGAATTAGGTATGGTGACTCAGAGCTGTGCGAGCGATTATGTATGTGACAGACGGGTGACCTCTCCGGCTCGAGTGACGACCCTGTGCAACAGCCCACGGGCCGCTCACCTTTGACCTTTAATGTCTGTCAGGAGTCCTATTTACTCCCAAAGTCATCAGCAGAGGGGAAAAATTACAGGGTTGTGTCGATTCACTCCTCCGCCAGTCTGTGACAAATCATTCTGTCGCGGCCCTTCTGGAATGACCTGTCTGTCATTGGCCTCCAGCCCTGCCGCTTTTACACACACTGCTCTCGTCAGTCCTGATTTTCTCATTTTAGTCCTGGCTCCTGTGCAGCACCGATGGATCCATACAGAGGGGCGTCTGTTTCTAACCAAGTTCGATTCCACTCAATTTTATCTGTAGCACGTTTTACTGTACTTTGCAGTGTCACTCAGTGAGGGCAAAGCGAGGCTGAGACTTCTCTACTCCATGACAATCTTACTGTGGCATGACTGGCGTATCGTGGCTTAAGATGAGAAAATAATCTCTTTTTAGGTGTCGTTACTCTGCAATACGGAAGCGATGCGTGCATAAAGAGGCCTTTAGTCTCCCGCAAAGTTCAGTTCAGTTCACTTTTATTTGTATAGCGCATTTCACAAAGATGCTGTGCGGTTTGGCTAAAGGATAGCTGCCAGCCCCAGAATGGCGGCCGTGCCCTTTTGCATTGTGCTGAAGCCCTGTGCTGCATTGTGTGAAACTGAATGTGCAAACGTTGCACTCCTGTCTTTGCCTCCCCGCACACATTTTTTATTTGTTTTCTCACGGCGAGCAGTTAATCTGGCTGATGTCTTTGGGGGGTGGGTGGGGGTGGGGGTTGGAGTCGGGCCTGGTTATGGTTCAGATGAATTTTAATCACATTGATTTGTGATACGGATGGCCAGGCAGCAGCATTGATTTCACTGAACCTCTGTCATTGTCTTCTACGTGTGTCTTTGTGTGTGTGTGTGTGGTGTGTGGTGTGTGGTGTGTGGTGTGTGTGTGTGTGTGTGTGCGTGCATATGCAGGCACGTGCATGTATGTGTGTGTGGCATCTATGCCTATATCACTATACTGTATCTACTGAATCTTATCTGAAAAGTGCCGGATTGTGTGGATAGTGTTTTTGTCAAACACTGAGACTAATAATTCTGGTTAGCTAGTGAGATGAGTCAGGTGTCACAGAGAAGAGCTGTAGCGCTAACCTGCACCCACACTGGTCCTATTTGAATAAGACTGGACATCTACGCTGTATATATTTGCCACATACCGAGCAATGCAGTAGCCTTGAAAGTTTCTTGTAAAACCTCTCCCTTCAGCAAACTGGAGTCTGCGGACCCCCTGTGATAAGGGTGGGGCGCCCTGCTCCTGATGAGCCATAGCTCTGCAAGTTCTCAATGAACTCCTGATTCAAATGATTGCATCTTGTGAAGGGCTTGATAATGGTAAAGATCCTTGATATCAGGGCCATTGGCTGTATTAGAGAAACGTGATGATCTAAAACATGCAGGGCGATGGCTGTCCGGGGTCAAGACTCACTACTCCGGCCTTCAGAGGTGATGAAGGTATCAAGAGCACATGATTCTCTCTCTCCCTCCCTCACTCTTTCTCTCTCTCTCCCTCCCCTTTCTCTCCGTTTTTGGGTTTGTTTTTCTGCCCAATTGAGGGTACAATCCTCCTGCTATGAACTAGTATAAAATATTCTCCACATGCTTTAATTTTTCAATATTTGAGGGCTGCAAAGCACTTTGTGTTTCGTCGACGATGATGATGCTGTTGATGAATTGATTTTGAATTTGTTGCTGTGAAGGCATTTTTGTTCGTAACTTTATATTAGTACTGAGAGTTTCCTATTGTTTTGAAATTGAGTTCCAAAATTCGAAATTTAACATTTTATCTTTCCATTTCTACCCATTTATCTCCCTCTCTCCTTCTGTCCCTCTCTCTTCCCCTCTCTGTCTGTCCTTCCTGGCAAATAGGGCATCTACAGCTGCATTCACGGCGTACAGATCGAGGAGAATAAATCGGCCCTGAACTCCCCGTCAGCCACGATGAACAACACCCACTCCAGCATCCTGCGTCTCCTCCGCACCGCCAAGAACATGGCCTCCCTCTCGGGGGTGAACGGCTCGCCGCACAGTGCCCTGGACTTCATCCGCCGGGAGTCGTCGGTTTACGACATTTCGGAGCACCGCCGCAGCCTGGCGGGCCACTCGGACTGCAAGTACCTCCCCGAGGACAACATGTTCAGCGATTACATCAGCGAGGTCGAGAGGACTTTTGGGAATCTTCACCTCAAAGACAGCAACCTGTATCAGGACCACTATCTGCACCACCACCAGCCCTCGGCCGCCCCGCTGGGCCTGGGAGGTCCCCCACCCAACAGGCCTCATAGCCTGGGGAGCAGTAGCTCTCTTGAGGGCGGTATGTATGACTGCGATAGTCCTGGGGAAGGGGTGGCCCCAATTTTCACCACCCAGCCTCTGTCGTCTATGACCCATAGGAACAGTAAGTTTGACCTGATTGCAGGTCAGACGCCCCCTTCTGGGTCGGGGTACCAGCAGGGTATGCCGGACTTATACGGAAAGTTCAGCTTTAAAGGTTCAGGGTTCATCGGCGGGCACGACCGGTACTGCGGCGCTGGGGGGGGCGGAACGAGCGGGGACGACGGCAACATCCGGTCCGACGTCTCAGACATCTCTACCCACACTGTCACCTATGGCAACCTGGAGGGGAATGCTAAGAAGCGGAAGCAGTACAAAGACAGCTTGAAGAAGAGGCCGGCGTCCGCTAAGTCCCGACGTGAGCTGGACGAGATTGAGCTGGGGTACCGCCGGCGACCTCAGCACGCGGCCCATCACCACTACCACGGCCCCCAGACCCACCGCTCGGCATCCCCGCCTCCCGCACCTTCCGATTGGAAGGCCCAAAGAGGGGGCGGGGCTGGTTCCTCCTACATGTACCGCGACAAGGAAAGCTTGCGAGACTTCTATGTGGACCAGTTCCGCCCCAAGGAAGGGGTCCCGCAGTGGGAGCATGTGGATTTGACTGATGGGCCCCGGGGCGGAGGCGGAGGCGGGGGCGGCGGCGGTGGAGTTGGGGGTGGCGGTTTGGTGCCGGTCGATGATTTCATGAAAGGAATGAGCAAGAAGGCGGAGGGCAAGAGTGGCATCGGGGGCAGCTCCTCTGGGCCGCAAGGGCAGATGGGAGTGTCCGGGGGCGAGTGGGAGTGTCGGACTTGCCGATCCAGTGGCGGAGGAGGAGGAGGCAAGCAGATGCTGCATGGGGGTGGGGCTGGGGGTTATGGAGGTGGGCTAGGAGGCGGGGTTGGGGGAGGGGGCAGCCGTCCCAGCTCCGCTTCTTGCGTGAGGTGCGAGGCTTGCAAAAAGACGGGAAACCTCTACGACATCAGTGAGGACAACAACCACTTGTTGGAACAGCTGGGGGACCCCAAGTACAGCATGGAGGGCGGGAAGGGAGGTGGGGTGATGGGGCCGCCCCAGGTCCAGCGGCGGAGGCCCAGTTTGGGGGGAAGGCCCTTGCGCCGGCAGCACTCCTATGACACGTTCGTCGACCTCCAGAAAGAGGAGTCGGGAGGGCTCTGTGGCGGGATGGGTGGGTATGGTGGCGGCCTCGGGGGAGGAGGGATGGGGGGGATGTTGCCCCCTCCCAGGAGCGTGAGCCTGAAAGAGAAGGAGCGCTTCATGGAGGGCGAGAGTCCATACTCAAACATCTTCGACCGCCATGGCGGATCGGAGCGCGAGCGAGTCAGCGACCGAGACCCGCTGTTTTTAGGTGGGGACCGGGGGAAAGGGCTCTTCCGGGGCGGCGAGGGGGTGCTTCATCGCCGATCGTTCGGAGACAGGGACCGAGATAGAGGGATGATGGGAGGCGGGAGAGGAATGGGCGGTTTCTCCCTTTCCAAATCGCTGTACCCGGATAGGGTCAACCACAACCCTTTCATCCCCACATTTGGCGATGATCAGTGTCTTTTGCACGGCGCCAAATCCTACTATGGTGACCACAGGGAGCCGCAGCCACAGTTCCACCGCGGGAGCCCCACTAACTTTAGGGGTTCAATGGGGGCAGCTGCCTTCCTCCCCGCGTCAGCCGCTGCGGGGGTGCTGTCCAACGTCGCCCCCAGGTATTTTGGGGGGCCACTGGTCAACCATCTCGGAGCCCCCAGTAACAAGCTCAGCGTCCAAAGGCCATTCAACACCTCCGGCAATGGAGGACATGTCTACGAGAAGCTGTCGAGCGTTGAGTCCGATGTGTGAGAGGCATTAGTGGGTGGAGGTGGGAAGATGTTGGAGGGGGATGAGTGTGAGAGAGAGCAGTATAGAGAAGGACGGATGGAGGGAGTGAGGAGAGAGAGAGTGAGGACACAAAGAGAGGGAGTGGGGAAGGTGAGAGGAAGGGAGAGAGGGATTTTGATGGAGGGGTAGAGAGATTCTGCCCTGGGGAGTATATATCTGGAGTAGAAAGGAACCTTTGCCATATCAGAAAGTGCAGTCCAAAGAGCTTTGCAAGGAAGAGAGAGTGACACAAAATGGCGGCCAAAATACTTGAGAGACAAACCCAACCTGCCCACACCGGCCTCGCCAACCTCGCCAACCTCAGCCTCGACAATAATCATTTTAAGATGCCGATACTTTTTGTAATCATCGATCGAAAATTTTTTTCCTATTTGATATAAGCTGGGGTACAAAAGATAGTTTGCAGGGAACAATTTCTGTAATGTTTCCTCAAGAGGATGTTGGAAGTTACAGGAGAAATGGCAGAAGCTTGCTTGGAATCCACTGTGCTGCCACAAACGACCCTCAGCCCTACCCCGACCCCCCAACACCCATCCCCTTGCCGTCCTGAAAAAGTACTGCAAATTTGGGAGGAGAGGAGCGGGGGGGGAGTGGTGTTTTTAACCACTCTAAGTGAGAATATCAGGAGAGTACAAACACATTTATACTATAGGGTAACTTCACCTGAAACTTTAAGCCCCCTTTTACACCTCATCTTTCAACATCTACCCCCAATACCCCAACAAGCTTTTCCATTCCTGATTCAGTCATCATGCAATTATGGATGGAATAGGATCTCTACCAAACTAACAGGGTATAATAATAAATAGTAAATGATACTATGAATAGAATTTTGAGTGACCAATATGTTTATTTAAATCTGTTTTTTTTCAATGAGGTTGCGTTGTTTAGTTCTGTTTTTTCCAATATTTTACGCCATCTGATATTATCTCTCCGTTCACTGACTGGCGGAGAGCTCGTTATCTAATTAAACTTAACAAGCTGGAAGGGGAGAGAAAGTAATTTGATTTTCTCGTTTTAGTTTTTGTTTCCCGTGTTCTTTCTAATGATGTGTTATCCACGCTGGTTTGTGCGTTGGCTCCTGTGAAATGATATGAAAGGTGATGAAAGAATTGATTTGCACGGCAGTGAACTGAGCTTGCCAATACTGGTGGCGGTGAGATGCATCTGTGTGTCGAGCTGGAAGGAGCGCTATGTGTTATGTAACAAGGGCAAAAGGCCTTGCCCGTCAGATCTGCCGTACAGGACGAGGAAAGATCTACTGTATGCAGCTGGTATACTCAGACACACTCCCTGGCCAAAAGGTATGTGGACATTTACTCACATGACTTCTCGTGCCAAAACCATTCCACCAGATATTAGAACATTGATGCAGGGTTCCGTTCTTTCCAGTAAAGTACTAGTGAGCTCAGGCACTCAAACTAGGGTGATCTTGGTCACTCTACAGGCCAATCAGGCTTTAAGGTTGACAAATCAAGTTTGGACCTCACTTGGTCCGAAGGAACACTTCCTGCTCCAACAGGAAAGGCCCTTCATCAAACTGTTGGAGGCACAGAAACTTTGGGAAGGACAATGTGAGCTGTAGCAGTACAATTTTCCTTGAGTGGAACTGAAAAGCCTGGCGTGAACCATGAACGTAAGCCCCAATTCAAAGCGTGTCCACGTACTGTTGACCATGTAGTGTGTTTGTTCCAGCATGCCCAGTTTTGTGATATTGCCTGGATTAAGCCTCAGCACACAAATAGTTGAGCGTTGGGCTCAACTGGGAACATCCCACTGTTGGGGTGTTGGAAGGTCAATGGCTATATGCATGATGAGTTGGATCTGCCAACGTTAAACAGCAAAGTCCTGGCGAATGATCCTGACCTCCAAGTTGTACTTTTGCATGTCGAGTTCTGGAACTGAGATGTGGGTTGGCGAAGGTATTCTAGAGAATACAGCAAAAGCTTGTCGCATCACAGGTCAAGGTTAATGAAAGTGAGGAACCTTGCACAGCATGCGTTTACAGGACAGGAACATTACGAGGCGGCAGCTACCAGACAAGAGTACATGGGTTTTTGTGTCCAAAGATATGCCTTATCATCACAAATCAACAAGGTGTTGTACAGAATGTGTCCTGTTCTTCTTGCTGGTTTCTACTAAAAGGAATTTCTAAATTCAGTTCCGAACTACATTTCCTTTTGTCTTAGCGTTAAGGGCTGGTGGAAATTAAATTTAAATTCTGAAATAAGTTAAGAGTATTGAACAGGTATCATGTAATATAAGTTTTTTTTTTTAAACAAATCCTATATCACAGTGTCATTTCTTTTTTATATTCATTGGGTAGGCATGGTAAAAGGATTTAAAAATAGGGAAAATGTGTGTCCTGTGTCTCTAATATCTTGAATGAACAATGATGCTCTTCAGCCATCTTGTTTATCATCTGATAGAGACTCCATTACATTTTTTATTAAACTTTATATTCATGTTTTTTCCAACACAGACAAATAATGGAGGCAAAGGAGGTGGGAGATTGTCAGAACAGTTGGGGCGAATTCGCACCAGTCAGCATCAATATCAGAATCTTCACCTTGTAAATACATTTAGTAATCAATCTCCTCAATTTGTACAGCAAGAGGACAGACAGGATGTATCTTTCAATAAATTTTACAGGAATTTACAAAATGAAATAAAATAATCATTTAAAAAATTTAAAAAAGTCAAAACTTAAAAAAACACTTGCAAAATAGAAGTTTTACTAATTGCAGTATTAGGTATAAGTATAACATTTTATTTAGTTTAACATGTTTCTCACTTAATTATAATGCTTTATTATTGTTATTAAAATTCTTTTAAAGAATACACTTTTTCTTATTTTACATTAACGTATTGAGGATAATATACAGTAAGTATTGAAGTTTTGTGTGGCAGAAAGATGTTTATTAGTTTAGGAGGAAAAGTCCCTTAAATTTTGATAAGGTGATTTTTAAGAGGTGTTCATTCACTCACCAGTTACAGTAATACAGAAAATGTATCTATGGATACATGTGATTCTAAATTACATGTGTATATAGATAAAGTTATTAATATTCAGTGATTAATTTAGTTTGATTAATATACCGATAAGCTTCTAGTACTTAGCGATAGCTATTTGCTGAACACTGTTCTGATAGATTGCAGGTAATAAGCCAGTTCATCCTCGTTAACAAACAGCACCACTGCTAGCTCCTGCTTTTAGTTATGTAAGGAATATTTCTCCATAGCAACTGAATAGAGAATTCAGTGATTAATCTCTGACCTCACCTCACATGTACAGAATTCCTACATGGCGTGTAAATGTATTTTGTATCCTGGTAAGAAAGGGATTTGAAAGTCAAGTTTTGCAACTTGGATTAAAAGAAACTAAAACGTTTCTCATGTAGAAGTTTATGTCACATGCTTTGCAATGGCAAATCAGGTATGAAATTCATTTTTCCAATCAGTTTTTTTTTCTTACTTTGAAATATTATTTTCCTTGTATTTTGCAAAAACAAAAAAAAAAACACGGGTGCATATGTTTGTGCATAGATTTGAGTGCATGAATGAGCATTGATATGCAACTGTGTTTGTTGCGTGTGTGTGTGTGTGTGTGTGTGTGTGAGGACTTCAGGTCATGACTTGAATACAGGCTTTATCATGAATATGATCTGATGTTTCTACTCATCTTTCTCCACAACTGTTTATTGATCAATGGACGAATGAAGCATTTGGAGAGTGGAGTTCCAGGCTGCTAAATAGATTTTTTTTAATATTGTTTTTCAAATGTATTCATGCTTTCCATTCATGCGGCATTGAAATTGGAAAGTGTGACCGTGTGTGTGTGTATCTTTCTGACTTTGTGTTGGCATGACTGCCTTTGTGGGTGTGAGTCAGACTGTGTAACTGTGTGTGTGTGTGTGTGTGTGTGTGTGTGTGTGTGTGTGTGCGGACTGTGTGCGCATGTGTGTGTGTGTTTGGGGCTACTAAACCTTTTTTTTTAGCACGACTAGACAAATCGAGTCCCCCCATTTGCAATAAACAGCAGGATCCTTCTTCCTTAAAGGTTCCTGTTCTCCCACATATTTTAGCTCATGAACATTAAATGAGTTACTCCCTGTTTTTTTTTTTTTTGTTTATTTTATCAGTTCAATAACGTTTGAAAATTGCTACCCTTAAAACTACAGATGTTTTTATGAGTGTGTTCAGACTAGGGAAGTGACTAAAGCTGAATATAAGGAGAGAAGTCCGTCTCAGTTTATTTCAGGGCCATGTATGGATGCTTTTATAACACTTTCAACATAAACTCTTTCTTGATTCTCGCTGATACAGGATATTTTAATTTAGATTTACCATATTTTCATGTAGCAACATTAAAATTGAGTCATTAGTCGCTAGATGTCATGAGCAGCATTAGCTATAGTGTTCCTCAACTAAGGGCAGTCAAATAAATTTAGATGATCAATTTTGATTGTTTGTAGTTGTACAAAAACATGTAAATATTATAACATATACTTATATACCAGGCTGCAATAATAACCTATTTGGATGTGAATATAAGCCTAAACTGTGAACTTTTCAACCGCCACAAATGTTTTTGAAGCTACGTAGTATATAATGGAAGTTACAAATATGGTTTTAAAATATGAATAACCACCAGTTATAAGGAGCAAATGTATTCACTTTATATCTTGTGTTTATAAAATATATGAATTTACTGATAATTTTTTCTTAATAGTAATTATACTATTAATCATAGAGTAATTAGCTGTAATTACTTTGATGCTACGTTTAATTTGTTTGCATTGCGCAACTTATGCGATTGAATAAATGGAAACAAATGTGATTAATATCCCAAATGCGCCTCGGCATCAGTCATTTAAAAAGCATTGGTTATCATAGGTACACAAATTTAATTGTTTGTTTTATGTTTGTTTTACATGAGGCCCAATGTCATGTGTTCTTTTATTTGTAGTGTCTTACATTTTTCATGGTTAACAGAGTTCAAAAAGTGTAGGACAGGGCGATGGCATCTCACCTTGGTGTAAAGAATGTGCGTCTCGCAGAGTAGAGAAAGCATGTTTTCTGCTCAGATATTTATTTTTTTCCCCCAAATTTATAGAATTTATTTCCCATTGTTTTGTCATAGTTTCAAGTATATGTACATGCAAATGTACTGCAGGCCGTGTGTCTGTGTGTGAGCGCGTATGTGAGAGCTGTGTGTGTGTTTGTGTGAATGTGTGTGAGTGCACAAAATGGTCTCTGGGTGGATGACAGTGTTAACATCATTTCCTCATCTCAATTAATCACTAATTATTCTTTAATGTCCCTCCATGATGAACTATTAAAATGAAAAACTATTTGATTGAAATTTGGGTAACATTTTAGGGTCAAGGGTTGTCTCAAAGTGTGTATCAAGAAAAATAAAAATGTGTACAATGTTCAACATACAATACATGGCTGTGCTGTTCGAACATGATAAGTAGGCCCTGCCAAATATGTTTAATTCTTTACATATGATAAAACTTATCTTGATCAAATGTATCATCAGTGGAGTTACAAGCAATTTTCATTTTATTACAACATTATATTCCACATTTCAGCCCCTTTCTGTAAAATGTTACCAAAATTTTTACATCACAGAAATAACACAAAAAATAACTGTACAGATTGTGTAAATATGAAAATGGAAAAATGATGACTCTTATTCCTTCAACTTTTTGTATGGAAATAATGAAATAAACCACAGTAATACATTAACAAATTCATTGCAAAAAAAAAAAAAAAATACAAAAAAAAACATTGATAAAGGTACATATGATATATACTGACATGTACAATGATAAGTGCTAAAATCAGATTCAGTCTCTTTGTACAAAATGAACCAACTAAGGAAGTGTTGAGTATTAATAAAAAAGATAAGCCTCGCCATGGCTACTGTGTATTTTTTCCCTCGTCTCTTGCTTGTTATTCCGTCTTAAATGATTTTTCAGTCTTATCTGAGGTTCATATTTGCAAAGCGATCCCCCACTTTACAGCAACAATTGCTGACCCTCAAATTAAATATTTGTAATTAACTAATTAACTAAACTATTGCAGCCTCTGATTGGCCAGGCTGTCTTTACACCCGACTAGCAGGTATTGGGAAAGTGAAAAACCAGCAGTTATCAGCCCTCGAGGACCATGAGTTTACAGGCTTAATTTTGCTCATTTAAACTTTCTCCTCCCTCAGAAAAACCTGGAGCATCGACCCCAGCCCCTGCCCACCCTGTGTCATGGGTCGGTTGCACGCTCTGTGCTCGATAGTGATCAGATCTTGAGCAAAGTGCACTTAATCCAGCACCCTCTGCCGAAGAACAGCTGAGTTATGTTTTTGCAGATCACGTTTGGAGGAGAAAGAACGGCAGCTTGTGAAAATACAGCGACTTGATAAGCTAAAGGGGAGTGATGACGCAGGGGAGATGATGACAAATCGGAGCGTCACAACTTGGAGAGCGGCGATGGAGACATTGAGTGTCCTCGTTATCTCCCGTCCTTTTCCATTTCTCTTACCTCCAGTTTACTCTCTCCATGCCTTTTCCTCTCCAGATCTCTCTCCGTTGGTCCTCAATCTCTCCCTCAGTCTCCCTCATTCCTTCCCTCTCATCCACATTGCTACATTGGTATCATAGTGCACAGCTGTTCCGAGGGCTGCCACTCACAAAGACCTTCTTGATGCAGCCGTTAGCCTCCTCCTGCTCTGTTTGCCAGAGGTGAAAGGTCGGGGTGTCACAGGGTTAAAGGCCATGTGATTCTCCAACTGCTGAACTCAACCAGATGATTTTGTGAATCTGTTCCGCCCTCAGGGAGGGTTGCTGTGCTAATTAGTGAATCAAAGCAGTTATAGGGTGGGTAATGGTTCGCACTGTTGCCTTTGCGTTTGAAGTGGAGTTTGCGTGGGTTTCCACCGGGCTCTCCGGTGTAGCCGATGAGCAAAATAGCAAAACAGTTGCGAGTGCGAAGAAATAGTGTTGCACTTTTATTTCCTTATGCGGGAATTCCTTCCGGAGTCTTCTCCTCTGCTGTCTGTGTACCAGTGAACCAAGCGGGGGGGGGGGATTGTTGGTCTCCCAGGAAGATAAACCATATGGAGTCCCGCCTCCGTCCAGAATGGTGGTTTTGGCGGCTGCTTCTCGTGTGCTTGCCAAGGCTGCTCCACACTGCTGTGTCCCTCCAATAGCGCGACAGACTTGCCTGTTGCCGTGCGGCTAGATGGGGATTGGCTGACTCGGTGCGTCACGCTCGCTTCTGATCCGGAATGAAACAGAGTAACGGGAGCGAATGCTGTACTGGGGCCATTGGAGGCAACATGGTGCCTAACGATCCAGCAAGAAACATCTGTGTTAGCATGGCTCCTCCCCTCATTCCCTTACCCCTGACCCAGGTCTGTCATCATTAAGGAGGGGACAGTCTTATTACATGCAGGTTTGGAAATGAGATTTGACAGTTTCCCTGAGGAAAGTCCTGCGAGGGGCGAAGTAAGGAGTACAGTAAAGGATGAATGGTGAAAGATCAAACTTATGACTGGAATGAGGCCCAGATCTCTGAAGGTTTATGTGTTTGGTGTTGCGCGTCAGTGGAGATTTTAACTTCTCTAGTCCTTGCAAAGCAGGGTCTGTACTGATTTGTGTCTGTCTCCCTGGTGTAAGACAATTTGCAGCAGTAGTGATACCAGTCTGTCCCTTTGCTGCGCTAAGATGGGTCCAGTGATTTTAGTACTTAACAGCTGTCTTAGTCTGGGTCGGCAGTGATGTAATTCTTTCACTGTTCTGTGAGCAGTTGGGTCTGCTGATTTAAGTCTCACTGGTTTTTGTTAATCTTGGTCAGTAGTGTCTCTCTAGTTCTGTGCTAATTTGGGTCTGTAATGATTTAAGTCTTGAGTTTTGTGCTAATCTAGGTCAGTAGTGATTTGAGTGTCTAGTTTTGTGCTAATCTGGGTCTGCAGTAATTCGAGTCACTGCTATTTTTGCGCTAATCTGGGTCTGCAGTGATTTGAGTCACTGCTGTTTTAAGATAATCTGGATCTGTAGTGATTTAAGACTCAGGTTTTGTGCTAATCTGGGTCAGTAGTGATTTTATTCACTCCTGTTGTGTGCTAATCTGGGTCTGTAGTGACTCAAGTCACTGCTGTTTTGTGCTAATCAGGGTCTTTCGGGATTTGAGTGTCTAGTTTTGGTTGATCTGGACTCATTTCCCCATCCTGTCTCTCTCCCCATCCATCATCTTCCCACCATACTGCCCCCCTTCTCGCAGTTATTAATTTTTCAGTCTCGTCGGAGAGCGAGGCGTATCAAATATTGATGCAATAGAGACAGGAAAGGTGAGAAGAAGCCGTGATGTAGCCAGGCCGATCAAAGAGCCAAGGAGAGAAAATGAAACCGATCAGTGAGAGAGGGGAAAACAGATCAGGGAGAGAGGGGAAAACGGATCAGGGAGAGAGGAAAACGGATCAGGGAGAGAGGAAAACGGATCAGGGAGAGAGGGGAAAACCGATCAGTGAGAGGGGAAAACGGATCAGGGAGAGAGGAAAACCGATCAGGGAGAGGGGAAAACCAATCAGGGAGAGGGGAAAACCAATCAGTGAGAGAGGAAACGGATCAGGGAGAGAGGGGAAAACGGACCGGGGAGAGGGGAAAACGGATCAGGGAGAGGTGAAACGGATCAGGGAGAAGGGAAAATGGATCAGGGAGAGGGGAAAACGGATCAGGGAGAGGGGAAAACGGATCAGGGAGAGAGGAGAAAACCGATCAAGGAGAGAGTGGAAAACGGATCAGGGAGAGAGGAAAACGGATCAGGGAGAGAGGAGAAAACCGATCAGGGAGAGAGGAGAAAACCGATCAAGGAGAGAGGAAAACGGATCAGGGAGAGAGGAGAAAACCGATCAAGGAGAGAGGAAAACGGATCAGGGAGAGGGGAAAACGGATCAGGGAGAAGGGAAAACCGATCAGTGAGAGGGGAAAACGGATCAGGGAGAGGGGAAAACGGATCAGGGAGAGGGGAAAACGGATCAGGGAGAGGGGAAAACCGATCAGGGAGAGGGGAAAACCGATCAGGGAGAGGGGAAAACGGATCAGGGAGAGGGGAAACGGATCAGGGAGAGGGGAAAACCGATCAGGGAGAGGGGAAAACCAATCAGTGAGAGAGGAAACGGATCAGGGAGAGAGGGGAAAACGGACCGGGGAGAGGGGAAAACGGATCGGGGAGAGGGGAAAACGGATCAGGGAGAGGGGAAACGGATCAGGGAGAGGGGAAAACCGATCAGGGAGAGGGGAAAACCGATCAGGGAAAGGGGAAACGGATCAGGGAGAGGGGAAAACGGATCAGGGAGAGAGGGGAAAACCAATCAGTGAGAGGGGAAAACGGATCAGGGAGAGGGGAAACGGATCAGGGAGAGAGGAAAACCGATCAGTGAGAGGGGAAAACGGATCAGGGAGAGGGGAAACGGATCAGGGAGAGAGGAAAACCGATCAGTGAGAGGGGAAAACGGATCAGGGAGAGGGGAAAACCGATCAGGGAGAGGGGAAAACGGATCAGGGAGAGGGGAAAACGGATCAGGGAGAGGGGAAAACCGATCAGGGAGAGGGGAAAACCGATCAGGGAGAGGGGAAACGGAACAGGGAGAGGGGAAAACGGATCAGGGAGAGAGGGGAAAACCAATCAGTGAGAGGGGAAAACGGATCAGGGAGAGGGGAAACGGATCAGGGAGAGAGGAAAACCGATCAGGGAGAGGGGAAAACCAATCAGTGAGAGAGGAAACGGATCAGGGAGAGAGGGGAAAACGGACCGGGGAGAGGGGAAAACGGATCGGGGAGAGGGGAAAACGGATCAGGGAGAGGGGAAACGGATCAGGGAGAGGGGAAAACCGATCAGGGAGAGGGGAAAACCGATCAGGGAGAGGGGAAACGGATCAGGGAGAGGGGAAAACGGATCAGGGAGAGAGGGGAAAACCAATCAGTGAGAGGGGAAAACGGATCAGGGAGAGGGGAAACGGATCAGGGAGAGAGGAAAACCGATCAGGGAGAGGGGAAAACCAATCAGTGAGAGAGGAAACGGATCAGGGAGAGAGGGGAAAACGGACCGGGGAGAGGGGAAAACGGATCAGGGAGAGGGGAAAACGGATCAGGGAGAGGGGAAAACGGATCAGGGAGAGAGGAGAAAACCGATCAAGGAGAGAGTGGAAAACGGATCAGGGAGAGAGGAAAACGGAACAGGGAGAGGGGAACAACGATCAGGGAGAGAGGAGAAAACCGATCAGGGAGAGAGGGGAAAACGGATCAGGGAGAGGGGAAAACGGATCAGGGAGAGGGGAAAACGGATCAGGGAGAGGGGAAAACCGATCAGGGAGAGGGGAAAACCGATCAGGGAGAGGGGAAAACGGAGCAGAGAGAGGGGAAAACGGATCAGGGAGAAGGGAAAACCGATCAGTGAGAGGGGAAAACGGATCAGGGAGAGGGGAAAACGGATCAGGGAGAGGGGAAACGGATCAGGGAGAGGGGAAAACCGATCAGGGAGAGGGGAAAACGGATCAGGGAGAGAGGGGAAAACCAATCAGTGAGAGGGGAAAACGGATCAGGGAGAGAGGAAAACCGATCAGGGAGAGGGGAAAACCAATCAGTGAGAGAGGAAACGGATCAGGGAGAGAGGGGAAAACGGACCGGGGAGAGGGGAAAACGGATCAGGGAGAGGGGAAACGGATCAGGGAGAGGGGAAAACGGATCAGGGAGAGGGGAAACGGATCAGGGAGAGGGGAAAACCGATCAGGGAGAGGGGAAAACCGATCAGGGAGAGGGGAAACGGATCAGGTAGAGGGGAAAACGGATCAGGGATAGAGGGGAAAACGGATCAGGGAGAGGGGAAAACGGATCAGGGAGAGGGGAAAACCGATCAGGGAGAGGGGAAAACCGATCAGGGAGAGGGGGAAACGGATCAGGTAGAGGGGAAAACGGATCAGGGAGAGAGGGGAAAACGGATCAGGGAGAGGGGAAAACGGATCAGGGAGAGATGGGAAAACGGATCAGGGAGAGAGGAGAAAACGGATCAGGGAGAGGGGAAAACTGATCAAGTAGAGAGGAGAAAACCGATCACGGAGAGAGGGGGAAAACCAATCAGGGAGAGAGGGGAAAACGGATCAGGGAGAGAGGGGGAAAACCAATCAGGGAGAGAGGGGAAAACCGATCACGGAGAGAGGGGGAAAACCAATCAGGGAGAGAGGGTACGTGGAGGACTAGATAAAGGGAACAGGGACAGTGACCCCAAAAATAGGAAAATTTTAATAGACAAATCTTTGGAGCATGGAAAATTTTGTCCTCTAATTATCTTGATCTGACTGAAATAGTTGCTCGAAAAAAGCACTCCAACATCACAATTGGAATGGGGCCGGAGCAAATCACAGAAAGTATTCTTTAAATTTAAGATGGCCGCAGATGATCGACCGTTTCCTTGCCAAAATTATATAATTCCAGAAATTTTGAATTCATGGATTGGATTAAAATGTTTTGCATGCATCCAAACTCCTTTACAGCTTTAAAAAATAACTGGATCTACCTTGTAAATACCCTTTGACTCTGACGGCCTGTTGTCCTTCTCAGTGACCTCCATTATAATGTGTAGTAATCCTCCACAGGGCGACTCCAACTGTAATAATCCACTTTTCACCACAAGGGAAAATCTACAGGTCGCGGTCACCAGCGGTAAGGGCCTTTTCTGTTGGCCAAGAGAGCAGCAGTGTGCCAATGGTGATGGCACAAGTGTCATCTTTCTGCACCTAGTGACAAAGGGATTAATTAAGCATTACCTTGATTATCAGACCCAAAGTTGCATGTTTTAACCTTACCTCTCTCTGACCAACTGCACAAAAGGATGCTAATGCCAGTTCGTACTGAGGTTCCCTCCACAGGAATCTAAAGGAAGACTATTATTTGGGGCGCTGGGGAGGGGGGGGTGTAACTGCAGTGGTTGAATTCTGCTGCCTCACACTCACTCCTGATTCCACTACGTTTACCCTCCCAGCCCTCAAACCCATAATCCCCCAATCCCACGAAATCCAACGTGACACACGCACCTACTTTTTGACAATTTACTGTTACCTAGCAACAGGACCATTTGAGACGAGAGTACAGTTGGATGCTGGACGCTTTATCCTGCTCTGAACTGAGCACTTATTGTATAATCACTCAGTCGACCGCAGACACGCAAACGGAAATGTGCTCGTGTAAATAAGGCACAAGCCTAACACCGCTGCAAACCTTTTCAGAAAAATGCAGTACATGTCAAGACAGGCTATCTGCTTCTCCATACGTGGTATACAATTCAGAGACAAAGATTTTTTTTTTTTTTTACATCTGATACCACCATTTTACATTTCTAACCTGGATATTTAAATGAGGTGAAACCGATTTTTCTTGTTTTATTTTATTCTGATCATAGACAACAGAGAAGCCATTTTTATCAAGTGTTAATGTACCACAAATCGAGAGTCATATGTAATCAATAAATGGGTGAAATATACCAAAAATATCTTTCAACAGAAAAATAGAACAAAAAAGAACAGGAGAATCTGGATCTGTGAGTTGTTTAATTAATACTAGTGACTTTCGGAGACAAATGAAGACATCATTCTCCCAAATATTTTGGAGCTCTCTGTGCATAATTTTGCTGCTGTAATGATGCAATAGGGAGTCTAAGCATTTGAGAATGGAGGTCAGTGTAAGGAGGGGATGCACCCGGGATGCATGGATGAGGAAGAGGAGGATAGAAGGACAGCATGATGAGGAGCCGCAGAGGTCCGTGCAAGAGGAGGAGCGTTAAAACAGTGAGGGAGTGAGAAGCGAACGAGTAGAAGGAAGGAGGGACAGAAGGAGAGGAAGAGAACCGAGTGACAGAACATTTACAGGGAGGGTGAAAGACAGAAGGTGAAAGGATGGGAGATGAAGAGGAAAAAAAGGCAATGGTTGCCCTGGCAACAGGACCTAGCCTTTCTGACACCATAAAGTTCCTCAGGGGCCAGATATGAGAGGAGCTACAGCTGAATTTTCAAAAATTAAGACTAAAATTTCTTCATACACATACATTTCAATTCCAAACCCCTTCGTATTTAGCCCTGGCTAAAATCTCTTCTGTTTATGGAAATTATTTTAAATCCCACACAAACCACTTTTCAAACATGTCCGGGGCCGACAATGTTTAAATGTTCCATTTCTCACCCAAAAAAAACTCCCATGATGAGCATTAAAATAATGTTCCTGCAAAATCGCCAAATTAAATTTAAACAGGTTTTCGTCTGAAAACTGTGCGGCAGTGCTGCATCCACATAAATTTAATGGAAAATCAAATGATTAGTTACAAAGGAAATGGTTTATTGTAGCAAAATAGGTCATCAGACAACTGACGGCGAAAAACCGTCGTCCGAAAATAGCTGCAGCAGTCTCCATCTGCATTGTCCTCAGATGAAATTATTGGCGAAGAATGAATTTTTATGTCTGCATAGCTTTCCATAGGCTGCTCAGGTGTTGCATTAGACATGTTTTTTTTTTTTACTGCTGTAAAAGTAAAAAAAATTGAAATGTGAGAGCAGAGCAATGCGAAGTTGAGTGTATTAACACCAAAGTTGTTCCCCTATTATTGACGTAATTAACAATGAAGAGGCCATCATTTGATTTTGCTTACATTTGACAGCCTACCATTTTTAAAAATATATTAACCACTCCCCGCTGGTCGAAGTGGTATGGATTTTCTCATCTACGAGGTGTAGAGCCTTGGGATAAAATGATGTGAAACTCAACTTAAATGTTCACGGCTCTTCAGAGTTGTGTTGAGTATTTTGGTGTGGGAGCAGGACGTGGGAGAATCCTGCAGTGCACATGCGTCAGAATGGAACACCAAAAAACACAAGTTCATAAAACTCTTTCCTGATGCCACCCCAAATCAATGTTCACACATTTACAAACTACCACCCCCATGCCCACCTTCTGCCAAACACACTTCAGCATGGAATGTGTTTGACTTTTTTGCCTTACTGCTTTGGATTGAGATGTTACGTTAACATTCAGCAGCAGATGACCCCTGACCTCTTATCCCTCCTGACCCACAGTTCAGGAGCTGCTACCCTAAGATAAATCAGGAGGTACTCACCCAATATGGCCCCTGTAATGTACATCAACTACAGTCCATCTCGCACTGTCAGCCCAATAATGGCCATAGATATTTAGATGTAGCAGTCCACATAAATCATTAAACAGCTACAATTACGACTCTCATTTTTTTCAGAGAAATGAGACCTGATCTGAGACAGGTGACAGAGTTTCTGGTTTTGTGATGCGTAGGAATCTGAATTCAGTCAATTTACGGTTCCCCCTTTTCTCTTTAGATTTTACTCTTGAACCTCCATTCACCCACAAATCTCTTCCTTTGTCATTCTCTCTCTCTCTCTCTCTCTCTCTCGCACGTGTGTACCGTCGTATCCGTAGCGAGGGAGGCGGGATTCCTCGGTTGCTAGGAGACTGATGAGTTTTGCAATGCACCTCTGTGAGAGGATGCCTTCTTTAACGGGATCTCTGAGGGACTAGGGCGCACCCTAGAGGACACAGATGGTAAGACAGGGCTATGCTGCACTGAAGTTTTAACAGTGAAAACTGAAAAAAACTGGACATTTTTATGTAGTATTTCCACGAACCTCATCCTGTGAAATATTTATCAGTTTCTTGTCATATCACTCACACCATCTCCGCAAATTCTCATGAAAACTCATGCCGTCCCATACCAGTTAACATAATTCCACGAACCACAGTTTCCTCTACAGCCGACAGATTTGCAGCTGTCACGCTCATTTTTACCTCCGCCCAACGAAGTTGGGGGAGGTCATGTGATCATTACCGTTTGTTTGTTGGTTTGTTTGTAAGCAGGATTAAGCAGAAAATTATGGATGGATTTTCCTCAAATTTGGTGAAATGATTAAGTATTGTTCAAGGAAGAGGTGATTCGATTTTGGGAGGTCTAGGTCAAAGGTCAAGGGCATGCAAAAGGTCAAAAACACACTAAATACATATTTGCACGAAAGCTACAGGACTGCGTAAACACAGGGGTTACTAGCTAATACTGGCAAAAATAACACTGAGTACACTGGCGGAGGTTCTCGCGCTCTCTGAGCGCCGCTCTAGTAATATTACTGCTACAGTTACTGTACATTACTGCTACATCTAATAAGCAATGCACAGAATATACATTATACATAATATAATTATTATTATATATATTGATATATACATCACATTATATATAGTGTTGCACATAAGTTTTAGACACCTGGACAGCCCAGATCACCAGCCAATCAGAGTGCAGCTCATTTTCAGAAGCCCACTTTTAATGGGGTGTTTATTCTTGTCAATAATCATCACATTTGGACATCCAAGGATATAGCAACTTAAAAAAGACTGCTCAATACAGGATCTTTATGGCGAGGTGGAGGGCTAAAAAAAATGTAATCCTATTTACTCGATAAATGACATCCAACATGGAGTCTGGATGAAGAAAGACAACAAAAAATTGAATCTATATTAAATTACACGAATGGAAAACTACAATGGCACCTTCTTGAAAACCTTCATATTTGATCAATTGGTCTCGATTGTTCAGCAAATTAATTCAAATTTTATTGGTAAGAATGCAGCTCAAATGAATTATGAATTTACAAATTTTCTCTGATGCAAGTCATGAACAATAATGTTTTCTGTTATTTTCAGAATGTTTAATTTCACTGAGATGAAAACAAAAGAAATTCAGTGTTTCTACTTTTTTGAGATTTCCTGCTCATTACAGTCTCTGACTTTTTTCTGCAAAATTAATATTCAAAATTCTCAAGTTTGCTCTTCAACTGACACAGTAGTAAAGATCTCAGTCTCAGTTCTCTTCTGTGCAATACTATGCTCCTCTGCACTCAGCATGAACATTGGCCTGGTACAGTATTTGCTCAATATCAGCTGTCACCATCATACCACTGCAGTCAGTCTCTGTTAACTTGTGTCCCTTCACTCCCCGATCTACCTGTTTGTAATTCTTAAAGTGTTTGATACCTTTCTGTGCTGCCCTGTTTGCATTTTTGCATACGACCTGCAAAGCTTTTCACCAACAGATGCAGGCACGTAACAGCAGATGTGCGTGGGTTGGCTGTAAAGTTAGATGGGTTTGCGAGAGTGAACAAACCCTGGATATACTGCTAAACACAGCCTGACCCCAGCTCAGTTTCTGTTTATCTCCCTCATTTGAGTATTATTCTGTTCTGAATCTGAATTTTTCCCTTTGCATCGTGTGACTGATCTTGATAGATATCTCTCTCTATAAGTAAAATTCTTCCATCTCTCTCCCTGCTGACTGCATTGTTAAATTCCCTGGATTCCTGTCCTCGGCTCCCTGTTCTACTCGTGACACCCACCTCAATCTCACATTTTCACCCACCCTGTATCACCTCCGGTATCATGGACCCATGCCAGTGAGATCATCAGTGTGTCATAAGACATTGAGCACCATTGCTTGCAGAGTTACCATTCACACTTCATAATTCCTAGAGGGCTAACATCTCCAGTACAGATCTGTACCAATTCCAGTGCTGACTTCGAGCCAGAATCAGGGAAGAACTGAGGTTTAGTTATTGGCCTGGGTATGATATTTATATTTCACAAAGGGGGCTATTGTTGCTCCCCATTGGCTGAAATCCACAGGCAGTTAAGAAGGAATGTGGGCATATTACAGACAGCCTTGCTGAAAGCATGGAGGTGGACAGTAATTGGAAAGAGCAAATAGTATCTACGAGGTGCGCAGCGGTTTTCAGACATGTCGCCTTTATATTCTGTGGCGAACACCCAGGCTTCATAATGACAACTATTTGCTCCAAACCAAAGTGTATTTTCTCATTTCAGGAGCATTTTCAGAATTATGAGGGCATTCACTTCCCTTCCCTGTCACAGACTATCTCGGTTTCCATGCGCTGATCTTTTTTCTCCTCCTGCCCTTGCATTGATACGACCTCTTCTGCTAACACCCCGGCACTAACACACACGCACCTGCATATTTACCGCATCGTTGTCATTCTGTGCACACCGCAGACCCTCAGGAAGGTTGCTGTGTCTTATTTGTTTTTTGTAGGACACTTGGGACCAGGCAGAGACACTCTCCTGCCCTGAGTTAGCAGGACTAACCTCATTACATCGCTTTTGACACCTAGAAAAATTGCTTTCGCCGGAGGTTAGCTTCAGTGGTAACCATGCCGGCTCTCTTGCAGATGTTTTTGATGTGCAGAAAAATCCGGAAGGGCACCCCGGTGAAAAAAATGTATAGACCTGGTGGATTCTGGTCACATTTAATATCAAAACAAGCATGAGACCCACAGATCCCCGCCACACGATGGTCAACACCAGGCTAGCTAACAAAACGCAGTGGAGGGATGGACCGACGAACACAAGGACAGCCGAAAGTATAAAAAGGCATATTTGCATAATAATATATGGACCATATATTACATTTTGTTGCAAAATATTGAATGGTTTAGGAGTTTGGCTTAAAAACAACAAGATGGCTGATATCATGCCTGGAAACACAGTGTGGTGGAGGGACAAACAGACAGACGCACATCTACACAATAAGATGTGTCTGTGTGAAACTCGGTAGAGAAATATTGAACGGTTTTGGAGTTCTGGCCCAGAAAAGAAGCGTGACTGACGGACGAACGGGCATGGATAAGGTCAACACTCACCCCAATACCCTAATCACTTAGTGGCAGCGGATAATGAACCACAATAGAGTCTGAGATGGAGGGTCATTTGAGGATAGTCATCTGTAATAAAGGGGCTGGATCCTTTTCCAGAATCCAACAGAGAGAGCCAGGTATACACCCTGGACAGTACAACAATCCTTTACAGGGGTCACGCATTCACACAGCATTCACCAACACACTCACTCCTATGGGAGATGTAGTCTCCAGCACACTTTTGGACAAAGAGAAACCCTCATGAGCACAGAGGACAGAACCTACAAGCCCCACACCGTGATGCCCCAGGTCACATTCAAACCCCCGACTCAAACCTGCTGATGACCTGCATTTCCCTCAGGTTTGGGGGGAAGCAGTAATAATTAACTTTCCGCGCACTGTGTTTTGCTCACTGAAGGTAAAGTTAATTAAATTTCATATTTAGTTTCGCGCCTCTTGCATAATGTCACGGACAATGATGATATGCTGTGGAAATACAGACAAAAAATATCGGCAAAAGCCAGACGTAAACCCGCTGAGATCAGCAAATTAAATCATTCAGTAAACATAAATTTCAGACGTCACAGCAGGAAGACATTAGCTGTTTCTGAACGAGACGACTCGAAGCATTCTTAAAATTTTGTTCTCAGACTTCTACCTCGGAGCCTTGCGGGCAGAAATCCCGAAATCTGGTTTTAGCCTGTCGCTATGTGGTTGTGCGCGGAATTACATGCATGTGCACATGGCTCGGCAGCCAAATATTGACAGACGAAGATTATTGTTCGGGTGGTATCGCCTTCCAGGAGGGTGATGTAGTCCAGTGCATCACGTTTGCGGGCGTTAAGTGATGCATATAAGGGAGCTAGCTCTTTGGCATATCAATGCAATGTCAACATTAATACATCGCACAATCCCCGCAAGCCATCCGAAAAAAAGGAAGAAAAAAAAGAAGACTGGTAAATGTATTGCAGTGAAGCTATTGAAGGTAGTCCCTCCGCCAACCAGTTCTCCAGCAATTATTGAACTTCCTTAATGGGATATTTTGCTTGAGCGTCATTTAATAATATTAATTTTCGGTTATCACATTGGCATATTTTATATTAGTACTGGTTACCTGAAGTTATTATACTTCACTGTATGTACAGCCTGCGGTAAGTGCAGTGAAATCGTCACCAGCTGCGTTTCCATTACCTCTAGAAATGCGCAAAACCTAAATATCGCAATAAAAAACTGCTAGTGGAAACACCCAATTTTCGGGAAAAAGAAAAAAACTCTCAAATATCGATATAAAGTTTTCCAGCTTTCATGAGGTGGTTTTTCAGACGTGTCGACAAAGAACTTTACCGCGAAAGTATAATGGAAAACGCTGCTGCGGTCTGCTGAATAGATCGAGCGACCAGACAATCAGACAGAAAGAAAAGAACAGTGAGCAATCGATGTACACAAGCACGCGGTGGCGCTTTTCAGTTTTGCTTTTCTGGGAAGGCGTTTGGGCGCGAAAATGGAGTATGAAGTAGTGATTGGGGGAAATAAAAGAATGTAAATTAATAGAAGAATACACATTTGTAGCAGGAATTAAACTGGTTGCATCTACGATGGAAGCAATTCTCATCATTAGTCATTGACACTTTATGGAGAAATTTATGGAACTAGAAAATGGAAATATAAGCTAGAAGCAGTGAGGATGTGTCGATGTGGGATGGTTTTAATAGAATGCTAGACAAAGAGACAGGGGAAAAGAGCTAAGAATGAAGAATTTGATCTTATAAGGGTGATGTTTTTGTAGGGGGGTTATCAATGGCATTCAGCATTCCATGAAAATTGATTCATTTTTGGAAGTGGAGAGTGTTTGCAGAGACAGCAGACAGGCAATTGAAAAGACACTGGGATGGAAATGAAAAAGGTATCCTGCCCGTCCAAAAAAAGTCGCTGTTTGAGCATGAATAAATAAATACTATGACTGGATCATTATTCCAGTGATTTGTATGTTTCAGTGAGTAATTATTATTTTAACCCAGACTGATGAAGCATGTAGCTTCTCTATTTTTATTTATTTTTTTAATCATTCAGAAGATGTATCCCTTGGTGGTAGAAAAGATGATACAGTTTTTATGAAGGGGTAAATTATTGGCCTGCATCTAGCAAAAAAAAAACTATGAATGAGGAAAACAGACTTGAGGAATCATTTTCACTCACAAATTGGTCACCACAAAGTCCTGACCTTAACCACATTTAAAGCAGTGGCAGGCGGTGGACAGAGAACAAGGAGGGCGATAAACATGTCTTTAAAATGCTAATTGATCTTGATCTGTTTACAGTCAACCACCCTGGTAAAAGACACTTGAACTCTCCCCTCTCAGGTGTAGCTAATTGTCTTCGTTAGGACGAGAAATCAAACGCACGAGTTGAATGCAAAAAAGAGCACATTTCAATCTTTTTCAATTAAAAAATCATTACACACAGGTTCGACGACTTGCTTAGGATGTGACTAAATTTAACGCGGAAAATCCACAGTGGTTTTTCCTGAAGAGCTGCCTATTACGGCATGTGAATTGAACATTTCATAAAATTTATTATTCACTTGCCAAAACATTTCATTATATGGGAAAATAACATGTCGACCCAGAACAATGATTGAAATCGGGTCACTAATCTCATCCATTTCAAGGGATGTTTTCCGGCCCCCCCAGTTTTCCGTCCACCGCCCGCCCCTGATTGAAAGTTATTGTGATCTACTGGACTGGGCTACAGAGAGGTTCAACTATCTCACTGTCAAGACAAGGTCTCGACCCAAAAAGTAATGCAACTCTGATTGAAAATAAATGTTCTGATGTCACATATGCTTTCCAAAACAAAGACACGGCGAATTTGCACTGTAATCATAGCTGCCCCTCCAACTACAAACCCCAGTACCAGTGAAGTTGGGAGGTTGTGGAAAACGTGAATAAAAACAGAATACAATCATTTGCAATTCCTTTTTTTTTTACCTATATTCAATTGAGTACACTACAAAGACAAGATATTTAATGTTTAAACTGAAACTTCGTTTCATTGTATTTTTGGAATTATTAACTTTTTTAAAATTTGATGCCAGCAACACGTTCCAAAAAAGCTGAGACAAGGGCATGTTTACCACTGTGTTACATCACCTTTCCTTTTAACAACACTCAATAAGCGTTTGGGAACTGAGGACACGAATTGTAGAAGCTTTGTGGGTGGAATTCTTTCCAATTCTTGCTTCATGTACAACTTCAATTGTTTACCAGTCTGGGGTCTCCATTGTCATGTTTTTTGCCTCATAATGTGCCACACATTTTCAATGGGAGACAGTTCTGGACTGCAAGAAAGCCAGTCTATTACCCACACTCTTTTACAACGAAGCCACGCTGTTGTAACATGTGAAGAATGTGGCTTGGCATTGTCTTGCTGAAATAAGCAGGGATGTCCCTGAAAATGACATTGCTTGGATAGCAGCATATATTTGCTCCAAAACCTGTATGAACCTTTCAGCATTAATTGTGCCTTCAAAGATGTGCAAGTAATCCATTTCATGGGCACTAACACATCCCCATGCCATCACAGATTCTGGCTTTTGAACTTTGCGCTGATAACAATCTGGATGGTCCTTTTCCTCTTTAGCCCGGAGGACACAACGTCCATTATTTTCAAAAGCAATTTGAAATGTGGACTCGTCAGACCACAGCACACTGTTCCACTTTGCGTCAGTCCATCTCAGATGAGCTTGGGCCCAGAGAAGTCGGCAGCCTTTCCGGGTGTTGTTGATACATGGCTTTTGCTTTGCATGGTAGAGTTTTGAGATGCACTTGTAGATGTAGCGACGAACTGTGTTAACTGACAATGGTTTTCCAAAGTGTTCCAGAGCCCACATGGTAATATCCTTTATAGAATGATGTCGGTTTCTAATGCCGTGCCACCTGAGGGTCTGTCGGTCACGAGCATTCAGTGTTAGTTTTTGGCCTTGCCACTTACGTGTAGAGATTTCTCCAGATTCTCTGAATCTTTTGATGATATTATGGACTGTAGATGATGAAATCTCTGAATTCCTTGCAATTTCACAATGAGAGACATCGTTATTAAACTGTAGGACGATTTGCTTAATCAGTTGTTCACAAAGCAGTGAATCTCTCTCCTTGCTTGTGAAGAACTGAGCCTTTCAGGGATGCTCCTTTTATACCTAATCATGACACTCATATGTTTCTAATTAACCTGTTCACTTGCGGAATGTTCCAAACGGGTTTTTTGAGCATTCCTCAACTTTCCCAGTCTTTTGTTGCCTCTGTCCCAGCTTTTCTGGAATGTGTTGCAGGCATCAAATTCAAAATGAGTGAATATTTCCAAAAAAAACAATAAAGTTTATCAGTTTTAACATTAAATATTTTGTCTTTGAAGAGTACTCAATTGAATATAGTCGAAAAGACTGTGTAAATCATTGTATTCTGTTTTATTCATGTTTTACACAACGTCCCAACTTCATTGGAATTGATGTTTGAAAATATCTGAGTGAGAAACTTCTTTTTTTTCTTGGCCAGGCAGTGTAGTTTGTCTATGTTGTCAGAATTTGAAAGAGAACTACCAAACAGGGTGATGTTGGACTGTGTATGCTATAAGGTAGGGGCATTTGAAAGGGATCCATTATGTATTTGTGTCAAGATTACGTACAACCTGCAACAGTCTGTAGAAAAAAGGTATTGTTGAAGATGAAGTCAAGAAAGGTGCTCAGAAGAGAACTGTGTGTATTGGACCAGCAGGAGGCTGTTACTGCAGTCACTGTGGAGGCAAGCAATCATGTAGTGGGCCGAACAATGTAAATAAAGAAAGTTAGAGAGTGAAGTGGAGTGGGTTCGGGCTCAGAATAAAATGGAGGCTATCAGGAGCGTGAAGGAAGAACAGGCCACAGTGTAGAGGGCGAGAAAAGAGCAAAGTAAAAATGGAAAAGGACATCCATCCATTCTCTACACCACTTCGTCCACACTGGGGTCGCCGGGGAGCTGGAGCCTATCCCAGCTGACTCTGGGTGAAAGGCAGTGACCCACCCTGGGGTGCGTTTCCCAAAAGCACAGATGCTAACTTACATAGCTGGAACCACTGATGGTGAATGGACGAACTATGTAAGTTGCTAACTTAGCAACTATGCTTTTGGGAAACACACCACTGGACAGCTCAGACTCTCTGGGCGCACACACAATTCACTTGCACACTCATACCTATGGGCAATTCAGCACCTCCAATTAGCCTGACATGCATGTCTTCGGACTGTGGAAGGACACCTGAGTACAGAACACGGGGAGAACATCCAATCACCAGACAGAGAGGCCCCGAGCCAGACTCAAACCCACAACCTTCTTGCTGTGAAGCAATAGCGCTAATTACTGTACTGCTGTGCATGCAGGTTGTAGTCCATGCAGTACGGGAGACTTCGGAAATAACGAATGTGATGGGAGATGAAATACAGGGAATTTTGGAGAAACGGCTCAGAAGGAAGCAGACACAGAGTAGTTAGATGCTTGATGGAGAATGTGGGTTCGGGAGAGAAGCCACACAGAATGCCTTAGGCCAAGTATTATAAATCCAGTACAAGGCGCTAATACACTAATTGTCTTAGCAACCACTGTAAAGTCTAACTGACGAGCAAGAAGAGGGCAGAAATCAGTTGTGTTGTGTTCCGTGGTCTGTGTGTCTGGTTAGTCTAATTTAGGTTTTTATTATTTTGGTGATGTCAGTTTTTAGTCCATGTCACATTTTGTTTAGTCCAGTGTTCACATTTTATTCCTCTCCCGTGTTAGTCCAGTCCACGTTTTACCCATGTACTGTCTTTGCTTTCTCCCAGGTCGCGTCATTGTTTGTAGCAGTTTCTGTCTTAATTGATTGTGACACTGTTTCGGGTGATTTAATGGATTCTGGGTTTCAGCCTTCCTTCCTTTCTCGTTTACTAATTTCCCCTTGCTGTTCTATATTACTAACCCCTACAAACAGTTTGTTATTTTCTAGAATTTACTAACCAAACTAACATTGTATATTAGACTAACATACTAACGAGCACCCGGGATTGTATAGCTGCACTTACTAATTGACTAATATTCTCTCAGCAGTCACCCTGTTCTAGTCTCCGCCTCTTACTTTTCTATTCACTGGCTTTGCTAAGTTTTTTTGCAGAACCTCTGCATTCTCATGATCTATTCTGGCTCTTATTCTGTACACTTAGGAGTCTTTTTATTCAGTTTATTTATCCTGTCTTTGGGATTGTCTTGTGATCCTCGTCTGTGTGTTAATGTTTATCTGTTTCATGTAATTAGGTTTCCCTTATGTTCCACCCCTTGTTAATTATATTAAGTTCCTGCACCTGTGTCTGCCCCTGTCCCCAGCCTATATATGTCTCCCTGAAGCAAGCCAGTTCAGATCTGACTTCGCTCCCGCCTGCTTCACACCACTCCCGTCCCTGTGCACCTTCCCTCTGGTCCCCTCATCTCTTCTGTGTGTTCTTCAGCCGCTTTCCCAGCCCAGCCTACCCTCCCTGCTGCTCAGCCCCTGGTGCCCCCCATCTCCAGAGCCCTGTGTGCCACCTGTCCTGTGCCCAGTGTGTCAGTGGCCTTCATCGTCTCCAGTGCCCAGTGTGTCAGTGGCCTTCTTCGTCTCCAGTGCCCAGTGTGTCAGTGGCCTTCTTCGTCTCCAGTGCCCAGTGTGTCAGTGGCCTTCTTCGTCTCCAGTGCCCAGTGTGTCAGTGGCCTTCTTCGTCTCCAGTGCCCAGTGTGTCAGTGGCCTTCGCCGTCTCCGGTGCCCAGTGTGTCAGTCGTCTTCGCCGTCTCCAGAGCCCAGTGTGCCTGTCCCCTTCGCCGGCTTCTGAGTCAACGTTCCTGTCGTCCTGTCTGCCCCCCTCCTGATGTTCTCCCTGACCCTTCTCCCAGCCAGCTGTGCCTTCCGAGTTAGCCATCTGCCAGCTGTGCCCACTGTCTTGTCTTGTGCCCCAGACCCTGCTTCCGAGTGTTCCCCTAGACCCTGCTTCCGAGTGTTCCCCTAGACCCTGCTTCCGAGTGTTCCCCCTAGACCCTGCCTCCGAGTGTTCCCCTAGACCCTGCCTCCGAGTGTCTCCCTTCCGAGTTTCCCCTTTCCGAGTGTTCCCTAGGTCCCCTCCCTGAGTTGTCCCGAGTCTGCCCCCCTCTGGTTCTAGTTTTTGGCTTCCTTAGTTCTCCCTCCTTCAGTGCTGTTGCACGGTGTTTCAGTTGGCCGGAGTGCCCCGTTTTTTCCCCGTGTCTGTTCCGGTTATTTAATAAATCATTATTTTGGATCCCTGCTCCTGGCGTCTCTTCCCTTTTTGTCTCTCCCAGTTCCTAGCGTTCCAAGTTCAGTTCCGAGTCTTGTTCCGAGTTTTCCAGAGTTTCCGAGTAGTCCCAGTGTTTTCCCCCTAAATCCTTAACAAGTTGTAATTTTTGGAAAAACAAATGATTGCCGTTCGCAAAAATTCCCTTTTCAGTTATATAGCTGCCTGATGGTAACATTTTTGTACATTATTTACACATTTACCCACGAATGAACATTTTGGGTTTCTCTCCTTCACTAAAATTTTGCATGCAGATGCAATACCAAGGAAAAAAAAAACTTATTTTGTATGTTTTCCCCTCCAGTTCCTTTTCAATGTAACACAATATTGGTTATAGATCAATACCGGCAATGCATAGGTTATCAAATGGGTGAACAATGTTAAAAATAGATAAAAGAAAAAATGCACGTACCCCCTCATACTCAAAGTGGGCCACACATATAATCTCTGTTCAGCCATTAAAGGCAAAAATCAACCAATCCAGCCATTCTATGCCTTATTATGAAATAATGTCCACTTTTTTATTTTTCTACCTGAAAAGCAGCAAAATTGGTGTTTTATACACTGTAAGAATTGTTGAGCGTGCCAAGCTTTGACTCAGAGTGACAGTAATCACTTCACACATGCTTGCTAATAGGTTTGATGCTGCATTAATTGTGTTCATGTAGAAGGGAGGAGAATATCTCTCTGGGGCGTCGCTGATCCCTGCTTCTCTCTCTCCATCCTTATTGGGCCTCAGTGGGTTAATAGATCAGTTTAATACTAATTGTTTAATCCCTCCATCCCCATATGTTCCCATTCAGGGGGCAAATGCCCTCTCATGTCTCAGAATGCCTCTGAGAGGGGCAAAAAAATGCCCCCCTAATACAGGCAGAGTGATTGTAAAACAATGGTCTAAAGTCACACAGAGTGTTTTGACAGAGATGAAAAATGTGACTCTTTGCTCCAATTATTTCTTTACCAAATGATAATTTTTGTCAATTTGCTTCTTGCAAAGCAGAAATGTTGTTCTAATTAGCCCTCATTCCTTCTGAATTGCCCTTGAATTTTTGCCATCATAGGCAAGAAAAAAGCCTCCTTTGAAATTTAGTATTTTCTGCTCTTGCCTTGTGTTGTGTAGTCTAATTTGTATTTTAACACAACACCTCTCCCCTGCTACACCCGTCATAACCCGTTCTTCAATCTTTCTCTCTTGCATTCTCCATCAATCTATCCTCCCTCTCAACCTTCTGCACTCCTGTTTTCTCATGTTAAAATGAGACCAGTATTGAACGTTCAGTGCGAGGATTTCAGTCGATCGTCATGACAGACCGCCCGTAGAAATTTTCATTCAAGGTTACCGCGTGCTGAGTGCACCACTGACGTCGTGATAAATGTCCGAATCTCCATCTCTTTTATTTGAAACCTTTGGGTCGCGCTCGTTCACTCGCGAGCCACTTGCCCTCTTACTCTGTCACGCATGTTCTTTCCTGCTCCCTCAAATTCCGCACAACTCCTGCAGCGCACTTGTGTGTGTGTGTATATGCAAAGTGTGTATTTCTAAATTAGCTATGTCTGTGGCAAGGCTTTTGCGGTTTTGGTTGCCATAGAAACTGTGATGAAAATAGACGTGTTTCTGTACAGCAATGACTGAATGTCATTGTTAAGGGAAAAGAGACCCCCAAAAAGGGGTTACAGACTGCAATAGACAAAAGCTGATCATGGCAAATCTACAGACAGTCAGTGCAAAAGTGGGGACAGGGGTTACAATGCGCCCGCAGAGAGCAATTAAGTGATACAGATCTCGTCTCTCCAGTTCAGTCTGGAGGAGCGAGTGGGCACTTTATAATAATAAATGTGTGTGTGTGTGTGTGTATGCGTGTGTGTGTCTTTGTATGTCAGTTTTGGTGTGGTGGGTGGGAGCAAAGGATCTTTCTAGAGTTAATAATGTGTGTTTTCTCAGGAAGACATAATGCAGATTATTGTATTGATTTTCCTAATTGTATTCATGATGGTCCTCTCTCTTTACATTTTAAATTAGATTTTTAATGCAATTGCATGAGTTCCGTTTAGTATTTTTCCTACCATAAGAACCCCTGTAAAGAACCCCAAAGAACCCCACTACCAGTCCAGCAGTGCCATATGGAATTCATTTTCTTTCAGGAACAGGAGGAGGGGGGGTCATATTCTGGCCCTTTTCCGCACGGCATGCAAGCAGGTCGGACAAAAGACTGGACATTTATCCTACAACTGCATGCATTGTGTGAACTGTTGAGTAAATAGTGGTATTATTACGCTTCAGCAAATGCATTTATATTGTAAAGTGAATGAATGCATAATGAATTGTGACATTGAACGTGTCAATCCCGGGTGATTAATTCCGGAATTAAAAGTCCATCACATGCCTATTACCGTGTGGTTTGGCCTAGTTCATGTCTGAGCACTGGTACAAGTCGACACAAATCTGCTATCATTTCGGGAGTTTTTGGTCAGCAGACCAAAGTAATATGTAAGCAATATGATGATGGCTATGACTCAGAATAGGTAGGGAGAGCCTAAGATCTGTCGGAGAGACACCATGGATATAACATCCATTCAGAAAGGTGACTTTTGAGTTTTTAACATTGAGTTTTGCCATCAGAGGTCTGGTTTATTAACCCATAGGCAGCTTTAATTCAAATCTCTGTATAGCAGCCCCCCCCCCACCACCACCACGTCCACATTAGCCACAGGCTTTTATGCTCTTGCAAATCAATGCATTTGCACCTTTCTCTGAGAATTAAATTTGCCAGCTTTTTGGGTTATGCACCCTTGAAGTTGCTTGTTTTTATAGAATCAGGTTTGTGAGGTGAAGTGGTCTACTGACGCATGGAAGGGGGATGTTAGGAGAGGTATGAATGAACAAAGAACAAACTGATCTGCCGTATTCGTGTTTCTCCATGTTTTGACGTCTGGTGAAGATAGAAAATAGATTAATTGAAAGAGGAGTGATGTGAAAGGGAGGGGAGGACGAGGGATGTGATGGAAGAGGTGGGAGGGGGGTGTGCGAATGTGTATGCAATTTCAAGGCGGTCTTGCAGTTAAAAATTCAGTTAAGGGAGAACGAATGTATGTATAGATAACTATAGATCTGTTGCCATGCACCTTCAGGAATAACATATCTGAACTATTTAGAATATAGCCGGGGGGTGTCCACTCATGTGGCATCGAGGCGTTTAGTTTCTGGTTGCTAGCAGGCTAGGTACATTTACCTAAGAAGCGGTGGGTGAGTGAGAAAAGGGAGCGAGGAAGAGAGGGAAAGGGAGGGGGTGGGGGGGTTGCATGGACCTGAGTGGTTAAGGGTCCTACAGGCACCCCAAATCTGCTGCTATTATTTTTGACGTAAGGACAAAAGAAAAGGAATTTTTTTTAGGACGAAGAGGCCCATGGATCGTGTGGACGTTACGGGCCCCTAACTCCGCCGCTGCTGGCCGGCGTTGCCAAGAAGGGAGACGTTGAAAATCGGCGGGGCTTCCACTCCAGACCGAGGTTTCCAGCTACGACGGAAATCATCACACATAACAGCCTCTACGGTCCATACGGCCATGGGACTCAGATGCTGGCACTGAAATCGGGTAATGTCATTCTGTGAGTGTCTCACCCCGCGAAACGCGTGTCCCCGGCTCGTAACGTTAAATTCAGCTGGTAGCCAGTTACTCACTCCCCTCTTGGTACTGCCATGCTTGGTGGTTTGGTGGCTGGCTAGCAAGCTAATCTTGGCCAGGTTTTAATGTGCAGGAAACATCTGCAGTTTGTCACAATACTAAAGAACCGACATTTGCTACTCTGGACTTCTAATGATGGACCAAAAAGCCGCTTTCAAACCGGACGCGAAAGGAATTTTTCGTGCGACAGATTACATTCAAAGAAAATGCAAAGACGCGTCTTTGCATTTACTTTGAATGTAATCTTTCGTGCGAGAAATTCCTTTCGCGTCCGGTGTGAAAGCAGCTTAACTGTTTCTAAATATGCGTCCGTTGTCTGGTTGTTGTGTTGCTCTGGTGTCAGTTTTGTAGCGCAGTAATGATGGCTAGTTACTCTGCTGCAAAATAACCGTAGCGTTACCGAGCGCGTACAGTAGCCGGATAACCGCAGCTCCCCTCTCAGCGGTAACGTTAGCTCATACGCTTAGCATGGATAACATCTCTTCCCCAGCGAGACTAGCCGTAGCGCAAGTCGCTAAAAAAGCGAACCAGACAGCTACAGCTAACGTTATAACTGAATGCATGTTACACGTAAGCATTTGAATACGTGACATATGTGTCTATAACGCTATGTATTCGGGTTAAATCCCCGCCGCCTGCTGCAATAAAAGATATCACAGACGTAATTGAATACCAATAAATTGGCGAAGTGTATATCTGGTTAACGTTAGCTAGCAGTGGATGAGAGCAATACGCAGACCTAACGTACATCGCTTCGATAATTTTACTGGGGCTATTAGGCGAGCCTGTGTCCTAATGCTAACTCTGTTGCGCGTTTATAGCTAATTATTAGCATCAGTTGGATTACTGACGTTTACTGCATGACCTCTATGTCAGTGCCTCAAACGCAAGTTTAAACAACGTGAAAATGTCTCGGTTGTGATTTACGAATGGAGTGGATAATTGGCTGGGGATGACACTCCCAGGGTGGACTGCGGCGACGGTAGACCTGTTACTGCTCACCTCAGTCCACACTGACCTGTCCGTTGCTTTGGCCGGCCAGAAGTCGTGTGACCCTTACCCGGCAGTGTGTGGGGGCACTTGTCTGTTCTTGCGCAAGGCTTGGTCATGCATGGAGTCATTTTATTGTACAGCAGTGTTACGTGTTGTGGAAAAGCTTTAGTGGATATGAAGTTGAACCCAATTTGAGCCGCAAATGTCCTCGCCCTGCAACACTGTGAATGCAGATCACAGCCGGTACAGACGCGTACGATATGAAGGACTGGTCCCAACTGGGAAGCCTAACTTCGATTCGAAAATCTCCAGAAATGGCTTGATTCGTCCTCATTAGTTATTCTTCAAACGAATGTGTATTCAAAGCGTTTGAGGTGGGAAATTGCTTATGTAATGGACGTTTTCTTTAAATTTAAGCATACGTTTTTGCCTTAGGAAGTTTAACTCCGATACCAATTCTAAGATGTTCTTCTCTGATGTTTTTTTTTCTTGATATATTTTTATATTGATTCCATGATAATACAACTGAGGTCTTCTGCAGTTATAACTACTGTACACCATTTCCAGAAGCACACTTTTATCTCCCATTCTCTTACCAATTCTTCACCTCCTTCAGAGCTGAAGTGTTCTTTTGCAATTCGTACCTATTTTTTGAAATGCTCTTGGACTTCAGCCTTTGGGATCAAATTAACTGTGCCGCTTCCACTATTTTCCCTACGATTTATTTGCAGTTTATGAAATCAGTTTTTTTTTCCCTATCAAAGTGTTTTTCTCAAAGTAGTGTCACAAAGCGCTTCAGAGAAACCTGGCCTAACAATACCTCAAGAGAAAGATGGGCACAGAGGTGAGGAAAGACTCCCGGTGGCAGATGGGAACATGTCTTTGTATGAGCCTGGCTCAAGTGATGGGAACTCATCCTGCTCTGGGTTTGATTTTAAATAACCAGCGTGCTCAGTATGTAGTGATGCACCAATCTGACTTTTTCAGTCCCGAAACTGATGCCTGACCTTTGCGTAGCAGTCGATTCTGAGTACCAATTTGATATCAGCGTTTAATTAATCAGCTGTATGCCTCACTGTGTGAATGAGGCTGGGGTCATTCTTCTATGTGTAAGGCAAGATCAGGCTTGACTTAAATGTTGCTATCCTATCTTTGTAAAACAAAATCTAACAAATAAATACTTTGATATAGCTGTTCTGATTTTGTTATTCGTAAAAATAATGGTATCTGTACCAGATTGACCCATTGTCACTGATACCATTCCAACAACCTGTGTCGGCATCAGACCGATACCCAATATCAGTGTCATTATTGGTGCGTCTCTAATATGTATTTATCGTACCGGAAATTTAAAATATCTAATTGAATTGATCTGTTCTGCGGATAATGCACGCACAGGCATGTAATCTCGCGCCTTCATTTTCCCCGGCCTCAGTCGTTCTGTGGACCCCCGGCCCTGCTGCAGTCTCTTGCGCATGCGAGCAGATGGTTGCACGCATGTAGGCCAGGCTTCTGCAGAAGTGCATGCGTTTCCCCAAGCCAAGCTGCAGTCAACACTGGCAGCGTCTGCGTTATGTGCAGCCCTTTCGCGTACCCCTCCGCCCCCCCCCCCCCAGAGAGCCCCTTTCCCCAGCTTTACATTTTCATATTTTATCGCTATGGCCATTGAGGCTAATATGTTTCAGATTTCATATCCTTGGAAAAGCTGGTTTCGAAACAAAGCTCGTTGGTTTCAGTTCTCATGAAGGCAAATTTGTATTTTCTTTTTTTTTTTTATTTTGGCATTTTGTTGGTTTAAATCTAGGCTTGCCAGCTGGCTTTCATTAAACTTTTACGGTGCTTTTATTTCAAGGTAATTTCAAACACTAATAAAGATACACAACTTAATCACAAGGAATGTAAAGCGCTGGTAAAATTTGACAGGGTGCATGTAGACTCTCTTTGAGTTAATGTATTGTGAAGCCTTTTTTTATGTAAGGTTGGTTCCATAACGGCACGGTTTTCTTCCATGTTAGGGTCGGTGTGTCCTAGAAATTGTACTGGAGTATTTGGGGAAGGGAGTGAGCTCGTACACTTTGTACCACAGTGAAACATGCATTTTTTTTGTTCTCTTTTCCATCGGTAATCACAGAAATATTTTGGAGGGGCAAATACAATCGTTAAGTGCTCGCAGTGACACACTGATCAAAAGAAGGCTTACTCGACTGCAGTTGTTTATTTTTTGGAGGGCCGAGATTGAACTGAGTAGAAGGATTGAAAGAGGAAATGGTCGGGAAATGAGTCGGTAAGGAGATGGGCGTGTATTCTGACTGGCGAATCAGGTCGTGTTTTGGCATTGCCTTTAATATTTCAGACCAGTTAAATAATTGACAGGGCGGGCAGTCAATCTTATTAATGCAGCTGTTGCTCTGTCTTATTAAGCAGCTTTCACGCCGGACGCGGAACGAATTTTTCGCACGACAGATTACATTCAAAGTCGATGCAAAGACGCAAATACATTGACTTTGAATGTAATCTGTCGTGCGAAAAATTCGTTCTGCGTCCGGTGTGAAAGCGGCTTTACTTTGTACTCTGAACAAACTTGGCTCCAGCCTGGTCTTGTGTCGATAGAATGGTGCCTTAAGCTCAGACCCTCTGTGTAGTGCGCAAAGAGGGGAAAAGTGCACACTGCAGCCCAGTCTTACGAGGGCTGCTTCCACTTATCGATACCTCAGGGATTTTATTAAGCATTCCTCGTCTAACAGTCTTTCCAAAAAACGTTGGGAGGCCTGAAAGCCAGGCCTGTGTCTGCTTCGTCTAGCAACCAAACCATATGAACCCTTCATGAGCAGATTCTTCATGTTACTATTGTTGTAATTGAAAAAACTTTTTTTTTTTTGAAGGACACGTTTTTATGAATTAATGAATTACAGCTGAAAGTGCTTGGCAATAAAAATAAATGCGTGATGAAATTGTTTCGACTGTGGGACAATTGTTACATAAATGTTACAGTCTAATATATGAATTATGTAATATATGCTATGTAATAAATGATTCATTGTGCATCTTCATATTGATTAGAGTGGTTTTAAGGTGTTGTAATCTTGGGAGATTTTGCTGTGGTACACATTACTGATTTCCGTATTTGCGCAGTAGAAGCAGCTTTATGTTGTTTTTGTGGCATCAGCAGTGTGAGCTGCACAGCTCCAGCTCCAGTCCGCCAGCCCTTGCGTCTCCTCTCCTCTCCTCTCCTCTTCGTCACCTCCCCCCTGACTCCCGGAAGTGACCCGCACAGAAATCTCCTCTAAATCCGCTATCGAAACTAAGTGTCACAAATTTGCATTGTCATTTTGCTGTTGACCACCAGGGGAACAGAGTCAGATTTAGGAATCGAGAGGGGAAATCCACCCTGCCACGCCCTTTACGTCCCCTCCTACGTATAGCGAGGTGTGGTGTGTAAAACTCGAAGGTCTCCCGGAATTAATTGGGCTGGTATGTTTACCTGTTCTTTGAATAGTTTAACCCTTGGATAAGAGCAAGACCATTGACCCCGGGTTGTCAAATCAGTCCTTGAGGTCCGAGAATTGCCGATTCTCCGCCCTCTCTTTACCTGGGGGTCAGATGTGAGGACAGTCTGGCCAATCAGAGGCAGTAAGTGTTCATTCATTTCCTGGGATGAAACCTGGCCTAGATTTGAATTTGTGGTCCAGATTTGAGGATCCCTGCTCTAAATTGTTGAAAAAAAATGAGCCAAATCAATGTGACATCACTTGTAAACCTTCCTTGCCATGGTGATAAATGCCGCATCTCCTAAGTGTGCAGTTTCAGGGCACAGCCATGTTGTCCTAACTGGTGTGCGGAGTCTAGATGATGTCCTCTTGCTGTGAAGTAACCTAATTTGTCCGTAGCGTATTCGTCCGTTTTTTTTCTGACGTGTAAACTGCATAGTAACTGAGCAAATCGGCACTCAGAGATTTTCAGGGAAGAAGATTCTGGACTAATGAGCTTGTCTCTCTACAAGGCCAGTTTGTGAGCTTCAGAAACGAAGCCCGGTGTGGGAGGGGCACAGTCATTTGAGTAGCGGAAATAAGATTGATGTGTCAACCCTCCCTTTGCAAGATAAGGCTGGCTTTACACACCTTGATATAAGGTGTGCTGCACTTGCACCACGTTTTCTTTCAGTAAAGTAGAGAAGGTAGTTGCCTAGCACCGGGATCTTTCTTTTTAAATATTTTTCCACTTATTCTGCATTCACCTGAATCATGGTGGATCCTGTACCGCAAAATCCCAATTTGGGATGGTGTGGAGAGAGAAAAAACTGGACAGCACTATCGCAAAGATGATATGTTGCTATGGTGATGCATCTCTGTGATTATTTTAGAATATAGTCTGTTTTAAATCCTGATAGGGAAAGGGCGATAGTACTTGAAATGAATCGCTCTTCATCTATATTGTGGGGAAATTAATTCTTATTTTTTTTGTCTCCGCATGATACTTTATCGTACCTGATTTGGAATTCTGTGGAATATTTGGATAAAAATGTTGAACAGTTTTAACATAAGTGCCATCTACCATTGTCATCCGAAACATTTTCGCCATTTAAGAATATTTTACTCTATGGTTCTTTCATGCACTATAACAAACTGAAGTTCTCCTTCTACTGTGATATAGGCAAATGCAGTACAAAACCTCTCTCTCTTATGGAAATGCATTGAAATTGAATGGATGCAGGGTTTAAGCAATGTGGGAGATTCGGACCAAGTCATTCTAATGATATTTATTAACTCTAATCTGCTCAAACACAGCTTACGTTGCCTACCTTGTGGTCTGTAAGCGTTAGTTGTTCATGACTTAGCTGAATGATGTTCAATATGAAATGCACCTAGTCCGATCTGTTGTGTTGCTGCTCCTATTACTGTATTCTATACCCTTAATATTTGTTGGTTTGGATTAGGGCTGTCGCGTTAATTAATCGCGATTAATTTCAGCGCAATAAAAGTAACTGCCACTATGAGCCAAACAGACTCTCTTGCTTATTACTTTTTTTATGACACATACCTAATGCGCTCATTTGAAATGTTTCCGGGAAGAAAACTGTGATTTGAAGTCCGCTAATTACCAGCGAGGTTGGACAGCCTCCATCGCCTTGGCATAATTAGCTCACCTTAAATCAATTCCCATGTACTTTGCCAAACTTGCGATTAAGCCATTTATTCAGCCAACTGACTAATCAAATTGTGGCCTATAATGATTAAGAAGTGATAATGAGAAACAGACCGACCTAACCAGGTTGCCGTGTTAGATTGAAAGAATTTCCATAATCTGAGCAGACCTCTGAATTCCACCTTTCATTGAGGAATTTTGTATGCATTGTAAAAGATATTTCCAAAAAAAAAAGAAAAGAAATTATTCAAAGATGGCCCTGGTTTTAAGAGCTTATAAATATAGGCTACGTGAAGTGGGAAACATTTTGTGAAGCATACCGAACGTGAACGCAAGAGAGAATATGTTTGCATTGCAGGCAATAGTCAAATGCGCCAAAGATTTGGCATTTAACGTTCAGGCGAATCTTTGCTGCAAATTTGAGGCATTTTTTATTTGATAATTGAACGAGCGTATTGTAAAATAATGTAACTCATAGCACTTGATTTTATTTACTTTTGAGCGTGTAAATAACCAACAGTGAAGGTGGAAAACATTTTGTTTAAGCGTATAGAACGTGACATGTAAATGGTTAACGAATTTGAAAATCTTTCAATATAATGCGGCAGCCTGGTTAGGTCTGTCTGCTTCTCATTATCTCTTTTTAATCATTATAGGCCACATTCTGGTTTTGATTTGTCAGTTGGCTGAATAAATGGCTTGATTGCAAGTCAGGCAAAGTACACAGGAATTGATTTAAGGTTAGCTAATTATGCCAAGGCGATGGAGGCTGTCCAACCTCGCTGGTAATTAGCGGACTTCAAATCACAGTTTTCTTCCCGGAAACATTTCAAATGACCGCATTAGGCAAGTTTCATTGAAAAGGTAATAAGCAATCACGTCTGTCTGCCTCATAGTGGCAGTTACTTTTATTGCACTTAAATTAATCGCGATGAATTAACGCGACAGCCCTAGTTTGGATGAAAGCCAAATAAATGCAATGTTATTCAGCTTGGTGAGTTGTGTTTCGAAATATGGAAGTGCGGGTATCAGGTTATGCCATGTTATACCATCGAGCCGTCGGCTGCATACACGGAATGCAGGGGTATTACTTGCTCCTTATTTGTTCGCAAAATATCTCTATTGTCCAGCTGACTCACCATTTCAAACTGGCTCTGAAGAAGACATTAGACAAAAAAAAAACATCTACTGACTTTACTTTCTCTTGGAGAAAAATTATTTTGGCTGCGTATTTTTACACTAGCTGCTACCCGGAGTGAAATTGCCTTTTTTTTTTTTTGCGTGCATGACCGTTTTCAAAAATCGGGCGACGTTAAGTCCTTCCTAGTGTCCCAGTGGATATTCACACCAAATTTGGTGATAATCGGTTGAGAAATGTAGGAGAAAAACGCATACATACACACACAGACAGACAGACATCTACCTCAAATATATTATAGATTTAGAGTTTTCATAGTCTTGGACTGAAAACGGGGCTTAAATGGCCAATCCAGAGCATAATTGATGAGGTGCTCGTGAGAAATGTTGCATAGAAAAGCCAGATAAGCTTCAAGTGATGCTCAATTTTTTTAAATTTATTTATCAGTTGGTTTGTTTTTTGGTCATTTTTGGCAAATCATCATTCATTTAAGAAATCGACTAGAGTCTGTTGCCTTACCATCCAAACCACATGCCAAAATCTTGGCAAACTATTGTGCTAGCTGCTGTTGCCCGAGCATTTTTTGATGGCTTAGTTGAAGATGCCTCCCTTAGTAAGTATCATTGTCTTTGATCAGACTTTGAGGTAAACTGAACTGACTATTACAGTGCAAATAACTGGAAAAAGAATTTGTTAAATAGTAGGTAACATCCCTATCTGTGGCTTCTTTTCTGCTTGGGAAATATCTGTGTGGAATTAGAGAAAGTCAAAGGGAAAATCATCAGAAGTGTTTCCCTGATAGCGGCGTTGCCCAATAGTTAAGTTATAATATCTGTTTGCCATTGGTTTGTTGTTGCTGAGTGACAGCTTGAAGCGTGCATAGTTCTCTATGTTTAGCACGTCTCTTTACACCTTGTGAATGGTAATCTTTGCGGTGCACCAGGGCAGGGGTATTGCTTACGAGTCCTGTTACCCAATTGTAGGAAACCCTTTACCTCCAAATCTGCTGGTCCAGCAGTGACAAAACCTACCTCAATGGCCATGCCTCTTCAGGAGCTCTACTGTGATCTGGAAAAACATGGTCGGGCCTTGGGCGATTCCACGCAAAGGTGGACAAGCAAACAGAAATTCCAAGGTGGGCAAAATGGCAAACCAATTGATGTTTAATGTAGCTGGGAATCTTGGATTCATAAATCAATGCGACACTTCTGGAAAATATTACTCTGAATGTGTTTTTGGGTTAGTTTCTCAGAATAGTGAATTTTTATTTAAAAAATCTCATAATTTTACTTCTAGATCATTTTTATATTGTTATTCACTATGAGTAAGTGCCAGAGGCCAATAGCAATTAAGATTTTAGGTTTTTTTGTAAATTTCTGTATTTATTTAATAAAAAAAAAGTTTGTTACTAAGAAATGACCTTGTGTCATGTCCAGACGACAGAAAAAATGCAAAAAGGGCGATTCCATGAGGTGTCGTACGGGACATTCGTAGTGGTTTTTGTCTTCTTTAGCCAAGATTCTGTAAGAACATTGGAACTGAATATATTATAGAGATGTGGTAAGAGGCAAGTTACACAGGTACACCAATTCCTGGCATGTTCACCCTTTTACAAATTAGTAAGTCAAAAAATGTATGGTGTGGTATGGGACACCAAAGCGGACACATTTGACACCACACTACTCATCTCGAAAAGTCTGCGAATTGGCAGTATTAATCGACTTCAAGTGAACCTTAAAATATCAGCTAGTAGTTCCACCAGCTAACTGTCAGTCACTTTTCCTTACCTCTCTTAAAGTAGTTGAGCCAAGCCCAAAAATGTGTGGTGTCGTAAGGGACAAGCGAAAAGGTGTCGTATGGGGCACATTTGACCATATCCATATCAGCTAATCCTGCTTCCCAGCAGTACAATCGATGACGTGTTTGGGTACAGGTGAATTAAATTTTTATTGAGAATGTGAAACGGCAGCAAAATTTTACTCAAATTCATGTACATGTAACAAGTTGACATCAACAAGCGCTGAACAACAAACACCGGAACAGGATGAAGAGCACAAGTTTTTCATCCTCAGTCAGTAAATGGAAACTGTGCTTTTTTGCCCACAGTAGAATAGAATAATGAAGAAGTGTAGAATGGCAAAATAGTAACAAGTATAACATGGCTATCTGAAGTCCTCTATTACACGAAGCCCCCAGTTTTATCACAAAGTTGACAACATATTAAAATTTGAACAACATAAACAAGCAATTTTTTTTTTTTCTTTTTTTGGATTTTCTGCTAAACAAGCCAGAACTGAGCAGCTTTCCTTAAACCAGCATTTTCTAATTATAATGCCTATACCTTGCAAATCACCATGGTCAGGCATAGAGCTAGTGTTGCGACATCACTTGGACATGATGTCTCAATTTCATCATGCAGAAAAGGCATGTTTTGTGTTTGGAGAGGTTACTGGTGACCGTTGATGTCCAAATGCACCTATATTGATAAACTCATGCTAAACTCAATCATTACTTCATTTTGAATTTCATGCGTCAAACGTTGATTCGTGTTAAATATGATTATTTTATGATTTGGTAGTGCACCATTTTGAGGGATCTTTCACTTTGGGGAGCCACCTGGATAGCTGTGTTATTTGGGTTCGAGAGAGTTGGTAATTTAGAATTCAGCTGTCAGATGACTTGCTCTTGTGGTTAAGGAGTTTATGATCCCAGAAATGTATAGTTTTAAGACCTAGAAATTTTTCAATTATCTGTATTTTTTAAAATAATTTTAATGCTGAATTACAATGAAGAGTTTTTGTGTTTGCAGCCATTTTTCTCAACCAAAATCATGAAAATAAACTGAAATACAATGGAATTCTAAATGCTTAGAGTGTCCTGACTCAATTGAGCCATTTTTTTCCTGTCTGTGAAGCTGCAATCTTGAATTATAAAGCCTTAAGTAAGGTAACACATAAACAGCCAGTTTTGGCTTCTGCGCAAAGGGGTTAATTTACCATACCGTGTGCATTCTGCTTCACCTTATCTGAAATTTGGTACTGTCTGCTATCTGAGACAGTATGCCACTTTAAAACTTATCACAAATGTGGATCTTCATGATCTGTGTGAATTTCAATCATTTCTAGCATGCCCTGCGGAAAATTCCATTTACGTGGTGCCCTCTCTTGTTTTATGCCTCCTTTTGCCAGCAGAGATACCTAAAACAAAATGATTTGTTGATTTTCGCTGATTTTCTGCTTTTTTCATGCCTTGGGGTCTCTCAAAATACTGAAAACTGTATTGGTGTTGTACGGGACAAAGTTTCGTACGGGACAAGCAAATGTCTGGTGTCTAGTCCTAACCAAGAGGGCGAATTTAATGAAATATGGCAAATATTGTTGCATAATACTAACACTCAGAAAATAATAATTACCACTGTTGTAAAACATTCTAAACAAGTGGTACAAAGATAAATGCATAGTTTTGGTGTCGTACGGGACAAGAGGGCTTGGTAAATTTCAATCCAAATTCTTGAAATGTGGAAAAGGCCCAACTTCAATCTATGGGAGGTGGCAATGAAAGCTTACTATCCACTACCCAGTCATGGTAGAAGACAGTTGCTTAACTAGACCGGTGGGAGACAGCCTGTGTTAAAAGTTATGCAGGATCAACCATGTGTTGTCCAAAATTGGGTACTAGCAGATAAAGGATTAAAAAAACAACTACAGGGGGCTGCCAAGCTGTCACGGAATTACAGTCACACTACATTTTGGGTTGTAACTCTACAACTAAATAAGATAAAATCAAGTATGATATGTCATATTGAAGGTATTAACTTGTTCTTAAATATTATTTCGTGAAAATATATTTTTTGAGAAATTTTCAAAGAAAAAACAAGCAAAAACTACTCCATCACGGAATTACACAAAATTGACGTGGTTTTTTTAAAGTTGTGTTTAACTAACCAGAAAGTGATGTTAAGTCATGAAACTTATGTTCATATTTAAGGTGTTTTTTTGTTAATACTGTAAGTTATAGAAACAAACATTGACTTTAACCCTGCTTTATGGGCAAGAAATTTCAAAAAGTCGATGTCACGGAATTTCAAGAGGCAAATTGTCACAGAATGACAGCAATAGTATTAATTAGTTTCAATGTATTTATTTCAATATATTATACATATATACATAATTATTTACATTTTTACAGTTAAGCAATATATTACAATGAGTTTTCCACTTTCAATGACCAATCATAATACATTGAATTTTTTTTTCAATCTCCATGTCAACATTGGTTTGGCGGCCCCCTTCATACGATTTTCTGATCAGAGATCTTTTTGTTCCTGAAAGAAGGGGTTATAGGCATATGAAAATTACCAACAAAACTTCATTTGGTGCATTTTGAATTTTTATTGATCTTGTCCACATTTGCAATCACCCAAAAAGTTTTCATTGCAACCACACCTTTAAATTTTTTTGGTTGTGACTGTAAATCCTCCTGTATTTTCTTCAAGAATGAATCTGAGTTGCCAACTTTGGCTGCTGTTGGTAAGTTCTGTATTATTTGCTTGTTCAAATTTGTCCATATGATAGTTTGCCTGTACGACAGTTCACAGAATTGCCCTTTTTTGAGCATATTGAAACACATGAACTCCTGGCCTTTCGTGAAAATGAATTGATGTACAATGAACGAAAAGGCTGCTTTGATTTTGTAAGTTATCAATAGAGGGCAGAAGCTGCTTAAGAGGTCGAGGTCACTCTAAATTGTGCTGTGTCATTCAAAGACAAACTTCCATTTGCCATTCAGACTTCAGTTTGAGGTCAGTATTAGTGATCCTGTGGGAAGTTTGTGGCCTTTAAACGTTTAATAAAGATGTCTAGAACTGAAAGGTTATTGATCTGATGTGAAAAACACATCTCTGAAGGAAGATGAGATGACTTAAGGGGCGGGGCCTGAGTGCCCACTGGCTGAGTTACTCCACTCAGTGAGGGGCTCTGTGCAGTTGGTCAGGTTACATTTTGTTTATAAACAAATGTATTTACACTTCTAATGTGTTAGAATATTGGGGTACCCTTTCCTACTGTCTGACTCGCTGGATTTTTAAATTGAGGGTGCCCTGTGTTGAATCTAGGGGCAGTGTTTAGTACCTAAGACCTGCAATGGAGCAGGATCACCTGTCGCAAGCTCTCGACAATGTGTTTTGTCATTTTGTCTTTGGGGTTCTGGTGACTTTTTTTCCTGTGCAAGATGAGGCTGACATTGAACATTTTATCATTTAAGTTTGACAACCAAAAAAACGCTTATAACTAGGGGATTTTTGAACTGCCCTACAAAAGTCTACTTCAACGATAAAACTAGTAGATGTCCTCCGTCCATTGCCATTGGTTAGATTTTGTCACGATCCATTGTTATGGCTAATTTTGGCTGGGAAAGAGGGGAAGATTCTAGATAGTGTATCCCGCAACAAATAGAAAAATCCCGATAGCGTTGTCAGTGCTTTTTGGAGTTTCTTTAAGGTTGGCCCTGGTTATCAATGCATTTTGAAATTCGAAATTTAACAGTTATTGGCTTCCCTTTAGGCCACATTTTTCACTTGTACGATTTACAAATCATCTGACTATCATTATGCCAAAAATGACCATTTTTGGCTCCTGATTTTTCCTGCTAATCCCCAATTCAAAACAGGCATATATTTTTACTAACCCAATTTTTCCTGTGAAAGTTCAGAGTGTTGGTTATTGAAATGTTTGTAGTGTTTACAGAAGCCTGGATCATGGAAATACTCAGACTCCGTCCTTAGACCTACATAATGCCATAAGGACATACCATGCATCTGATGTGGTTGTGCATTTTTTGAACCGTTTTTAGGTTACTGGCCCTATGGGCCGATAAGCTATTGTCGTGGTGTGGCGTCCATCGTTTGTCGTCTGTCGTCCGTTGTCCGTCGTGCGGAACATTTTTTTTTTTTTTTTTTTGCCTGATGAATTTTTGTGTGCATTTGCAGTCACATACTACTAGACCATATCTCCAGTCTTTTTTCTCGGATTTTTGATTGAATCATTTTTGTCCATTTTATGGGCCCTTAAAATTTTGGCTCCAATGTGAAAGATAGGACTCAGAAATTAAAAAAAAAAAAGATTTCTCAAACTGCGTGATAAATTTTTTTCTTTGCCTTTTTTTTTTTTTCTTTAAATCGGGCAATCAACTTACCTTGGTACCGTCAATGTACAGTGTGAGCGCCATTTTGATTGAACCGACGGAAGTGGGTCTATGGGTGGCGCTGTACTTTTTGCAAATAGAGATTAAGTTTGTATTATCAACATATAGGAAGTCATATATGACCTATATTTTGGCAGTATTAAATTTGACCACAGATGACTTTGAAAGGTCAAACTCGAGGTCAGGGAATATATACTGACCAAAAAAAGAAATGCAGTTTTCTATTTCTTCGATTTTATCGAGTGTAGCTGTTATTGAAAACCTGTGGAGTCAGCTGAAGAGGAGAGTGCAGAGGAGAGGACCCAGGTCGCTGGATGATTTGGAGAGATTGTGCAAAAAGGAATGGTTGAAGATCCTTCCTTCTGTATTCTCCCATCTTGTGAAACATTATAGGAGAAGATTAGGTGCTCTCTTGTTGGCAAAAGGAGGTTGTAAAAAGTATTAGTATCAGGGGTGCTAATAATTGTGGGACACATGATTTGATGTAAAAGAATTATTTCTTAATGTGGGATTTTTTTTCCTCACTGAAGAAATGCACTTGAATTAAAGCTTGGATTTTCCTCTTTCTTTTCATTGCGGTCCTATATTATTTAGAGAGAAACTGAATTTATTAGAAGCTAAAGAACACATCTTAACCAGGGGTGCCAATAATTATGGAGGGCGCTGTATAGGAAGTAATATATGACCTATATTTGGCTGTGTTAAAGTTGACCTGAGATGACCTTGAAAGGTCAAACTTAAGGTCAAGCTAAATGTTACAATTTTCAAAGGTTTTTAGGCTTGAACATATTGAAGATTGAGAACATATGTGTATTGAACACTTATTGGAAGTCATTTACGAACTTTCATTTGGTGACATTGAACTTGACCTTCAGTGACCTTGAATGCCCAAACTTCACAGTGAAATTTCAATGACTTGCATCACCAAAACTATTACAGATAGAGCTTAGGTTTGCGCTGTGGCCATGTAGGAAGTCATGTATGAAGTTTCATTGGGTGACCATGAACTAGACCTTCAGTGACCTTCAACGGCCAAACTAAACAGTGAAATTTCAATGATTTGTTTCAGCAAAATCGTTACTGATTGAGTGTAGGTTTGTATTGGAAATGTATGGGCAAGTCACAGTATTCGAATCGTTACGGACAGGACATTAAGAAGGCCTTTTGTCTCACTGACTGTCTATGGGCATTAAAGAGAAAAAACCTTTGGGGTCACAATATTGAACCTAAGGGGCTGTGTGAGATGACTAGAAGAATTTCAGTCTGACCATTTCCTTTGGTTTAAAAAATTGCATTGAATTTCCGTTTCGGACGGGACAGCTGGCGACATGACTTTCTAGTTGCTTCGAGGAAATGGAAAAATTCTCTTCATTCATGCAGAATTCCAAACCATTTCCGTATTCACATGATAGCTAGAGAGTTTCTCTAGAACGTCAAATGAAAATTTAGAACAAAATGGTTTTTTTTAGGCAATAGGCTCATTAAGCATCCATTACAGACGGGACACTTCAAAACGTTACGAACGGGACGCTTTTGTCGCTCTTTGTTTTCCGGGCTGTTTGACAGGGTTTTATGGAGTCTATGCACCTAACATTTTCCAGTAGGACTGAAAAATATATTTGGCACATAGATAGAACAGTTTTATTGGGAATCAATAATCAGAAATCAATACACAAATCAATAATCAATACATGTGGAAAAGAGAAAGTTTCTAGTTTTTCTAAATTGATAATCATTTCTCCTCAATTCAGGAGCACCTTACTTGTGATAACCAATTGCCACCAATCAAACAGATGATTGATTTTATACAAATAATCAAGATTTACAACATTAAATGAATAGATTTGGACTAAGGTGAACTTCTTCTCTCTGCAACCACTCGCTGTCGCTTCCCTTGCCGCTGCCGTCTCTTGCGATCTTTCTTTTCCCTCACGGCCTCCTCCTCGGCTACTGTAGCGGTCAGTTTCCTACGTGCCCGCGCCCCGCATTTCCGGGCCGCATCTTCTGCCCTCGCTTCTTTTAGCCGTTCCTCATTTTCACGTATCTTGGCTCTGCGGTCCTGCACTCGTTCCTTCACGGTCTTCGGCATGGTTGCAACGGATTCTGACTTTGGGCCGGCCCATATTTATACATCTCTGGAGCATTACTGGCATCACTTTGAATTTGACACCTTTGTCTAAACTGCGCCACATCAGTAACTTTCTATAACTTACAGGCCTTTGACTTGAATAGTGTTTGTTCTCACAATGAATTTACTGTTGGTAACAATGTACAAACATGTCAGAAGTTTATTTTTCAGGTGCCACGCGGACTCAGTGACTCCCATGACAGCCAGTTAGCAAACTAATTACATCAGGGACAACTTCAGTAATTAATTATCGCCAATAGACTTTTATTCACTTCTGCCATGATGCAAACTGAAGAGGGTTTTCGAGTCCACTTTAATTCATCCTCAGAACTCTAAATTAGCACATTTAATAATAGTTCCTACCAAATCCGGACTCTCCGCGACCGTCTTCGTTACAGACGGAACAAAATTTGAACCCTATTGTTTTCCGGATTGAATATTTTTTTTGGCCTTGAATGTGTTTACTACCATTATTTATGATCCCTAGGAAGAGGAAAATTAATTGCAACATTCTCTGATTCATATCAAAACAATAGGGTAAACTTTGAGTAGATTTTTTTTGTAATTTGTAAACATTCCTTGATTTAAGTCCATTTTTTTCAGAAACAGAAAAATATGCAGTTTTTGCATATGTATCACTCTATATCACATGTCAGTACACACTGACACCAAAGTTTATGATTGTACTCCAATAATTAAATGGCATAGAGCCAAAAAACTTATGTCCCGTTCGTAACAATATTTTCTCTGATTTTCTCATTAATGACCTCATTTGCATATGAAAAAACGAAATTGAATCATACATTAATGGGAGCTGTAGGTATCGTAGATCAAGATGTCACACTTTTTTTATAAAGATTCAGAAATTATTTTTTCAACAGCCATGTCGCCAATACCGTGACTTGCCCCGTACAGGAAGTCATGTATGAACGTTCATTTGGTGACCTTCATATTGACCTTCGAAGGTCTCACTTGACCCAGAGAAAATTCAATGACTTCTGTCACTAAAACGTTAAAAGATGGAGTCTAGGTTTGTGTTACTGACATCTAGGAAGTCACATGAACTTTCATTTGGTGACATTCAACTTGACTGTCAGTGACCTTTGAGGGTCAAAAATGACAGTGAAATTACGATGACTTGTCACCAAAATGGTCACAGATTGAGCCAAGGTTTGTATAGAGACATTTAGAAAGTCATCTATGAAGTCCATTTGCTGACCACAACTTGACATTGTGACCTTTTAAATTTCATATTATAAAGACATGTATCACCAAAACTGCCTCAGAGCTTAGGATTGTATTACAGAAGGCCTTATAAATGCATGTGAACTTTTATTTGGCGTCCTTGACATTGATTTTCATTGATTCAAAAGTCACACTTCCCATGAAATTTTCATAACTTGTTTCATCGCTGTAAGACTACTTGACGGTAAGCTACAGGACCCTTGGTCCTATTTTTACAATATGTGACCGAGTCCTAGAAAACATTCACTCCAATATTGAGCAATTATTCAAAATGAAAATTGGCACTTATCTTTTCTGCAGTGAAGCCAAAAACTTAACTCAGTGACATACTAGTATTTCTAAGCCTCCTTCACATACCTGTTTAAACTTGATCTGATTCATTAGCCATTCAGTGTTACATCTCAAAAGGTCACCGACCTGACTGAGCTTTTCTAGTTGATGCGTTTTCGAGGTTACTTGTTATGTCTTCGCTGATATCCGTACAACATATGGCCGTACGACAGTTTTTCCTCGTGCTGGAATAAAATACACCAAACACAGCTGTAAGATCAGATCTTTCACAGCTCATATGAACAGCAGTTATTGAACTTTTATAGCAGTTTCATGCTTTATACAAAGTCTGGGCACAAGATACTTGGTGTGCGTGATGAAGCATGAAGTGTGCAACTTTTGCGTGTTCTTAATTTGCATTTTGAATAAAACTCAGAAATTCTGCAACCTTTTTTCCTTGAGAAAATATGAAATTTTGGAATAAATTCCAAAACAATCATAAATGTCCAAACGACAGATTTTTGTTTGTCTGTACAGCAGTTACTTTTTTTGATTAATGTCGTCAATACTTCATGGAAAACTAAAATATATTTTAGAAAGGATTTCCACCCTCTAATCAATTACCTGTAGATTATATGATATCATTATCGTGACTTTTTTTCTGTATCAACTCAGATTTTTTCATTTGAAGTTATATGTTGAAAAAATGCCTTTTTTCTGCGTCCGTACGGCAGATATTGATTTGGCCAAATTTGCATAAATAATGTAAAAATTGGTTCGGGAGTGCTGTGGCATATTCATTTGGGGTTAAGGGTCTATCATTTGGTAACAAATGATCTTCACCAAGCAAAGCCTGAGACTGTTCAGAATCAAAAATGTTCTGTGAATGTCCGTACGACATACGTGGAATCACCAGGTACGTCTATAGGAGCAAGTATCTTGCAGCTGAAGAAATGCTCTTCAGAAACAGAAAAAAAAATGGAGGCAAGATTTTTGTTCATCTCAGCTGCCACCAAAGTTTGGATGGAAGTTTTCATTTATTTTATAAATCAAGTAATCACATGAAATTCCTAATTGAGCGTTTGTCTGGGACAGAATGTCATTTTAATCTCATCCAGCCCACTAGGTTTCAGAGTCATTGACTACATAACAGTGTTGATGTCTTGTTTAAAGAGCTGTTGAGCAGTTCAATGATGCACAATGGTCCGATTCCTCAATGAGTGAAGTGTAAAACCAGAAATAAAAGCTGACAGACTTAAGTTGACATTTTGTGCTTTCTTTGGCAAAATAATTGCCATCGATACATAAGCCTAGTGTACAAGCTAGGTTGTAACAATACACTCATGTAGGCCAAGCAAAATCTTTTAAATTTTATTACTGAGTCATTTATGAAATTCATATAACTAGTAAATTACCCGTGGCGAGAATAATTTTGACTGTGCGAGCATCGAGATGGAAATACAGCAGTAACATTTGTAAAGGGCTATGCCACACCCTTATCCCCAAGAGGATCTTGTGACGACCTACGTCCACATACCAACTTTCATGAAAATCTGTCCAGGGAGATTGAAGATGTGAAAAATTGACCTTTGACCCCAGTGACCTTGACCTTTCAAAAAACTAACCCCTCAAGGACAACCTACATAGACCCACGAAGTTTGGTGAAGATCCGTCGGAGGACCTCTGAGGAGTAGGGGAACAAACAGACAGACAGACAGACAGACAAACGCTCCTCAAATTATAGTATGATTATAGTATGATGATATAGATGATAGATATAGCTGAAAATGAACAATTAGGGTACAAAGTGCAGTAACATCATAAGTCTTGGCATTGAACACAGCCCAGCGATTGTGACATTTGCTTAACTGTGTCTAATGAAAGCAGGCTAAATGGCATAATGCTGAGACGCCATTCACATAGGCTAATAAACCAATCTAGTCATAAAAGTCAAGTCTGTGAACACAGCCGATTAATATATCAAATTGATTTAACAGGGCCGGATAAATTATTTAGAAAAAAGGTTTTTGAATAGAAAGCAAATGACAATGGTGTATTCTGTAGGGTGCAGTCAGATGGCACAGGGCCAGCATGAACAATCAGTTCAACAGACTCTGTGGTACTCAATATTTTATGTCAAGTCAAATCCAATGAAGCGATGGCCATCAAAAGATGTAGCCTGGTTGCTGTATGTAACAAAAAACTGAAATGGAGTCACAGCTTTGGCGGCATTTTGTGTGCAACTTTGTTGGCATTATTCCACCTTTGGATCCAACGATTTCCATGTCTATGGGAAAAATGAATGGGGTTTTCGAAGTAAATGTGCAAATTTGAGCCACCCTAGATGGTGTATGTTTACTTTAGTGAGATGGTGTATGTTTAGTTTATTGAGATGGTGTATGTTTAGATTAGTGGGATGGTGTATGTTTAGATTAGTGAGATGGTGTATGTTTAGTTTAGTCAGATGGTGTATGCATTACTTTACAGCCACGTGAACATGAAACATTCCACGATGGTTAAAATATACATATTGCCAACAATATGTTATCATTAACAATAACTGAACTACAAATTGGACGATTTTCGAATGAGCTGAAGATCTGAGAGTAGTGGGTGATGTAGTTCCATATTATTTCAACCTTAGCATGTTGATGGCAACATTCACCTTTTTAGGTTCTCAAAGCCTTTCATTTTTTACAGGGTTTGGAGCAGTCAACCACATTATCACAGTAAACTAAACAGCAACACTTTCCAAGGGTTAATTTAATCATGGACCATATTTTTGCGGGTGTTCAAAAGCCACATTTATTTTCCCATGGACCCTGGACCAATTAAACTAGAATTAAAATAAAGCAGAGGAAGCCGCTGATAAATCTATGTCACTTTTGAGTCTCTCTTGTAGCTAGGATTAGTATGCCATTGTAAAGGATCTGACTGCCAGTCAAGCTATCTGCTTTCAAACTACCTGCTGTCAGATTTTCATGCATGTATTTCACACGATGTAAAGACCTCTGATAAATAGGAAGTAACATATTCATTTTCTGTCTTTTTCAATGAAAAGACAGATAATAAATAAGAAGTAACATTTTCAATTTGCATTTTAAAAACTAAATGATGCTCAAGTCGTAATGAAAAGGATGGAGCGGTCGGCACATACCAGACGAGAAATCGATTACTCTGCCCATCCCTACTGGTTAGCTCATGGGAATAAAATGTAGCTGCTCTGTAATTCTCATGGACTCAGTAGTCTTTGACCAACGAAACCAAGCAACTGAAACCGAACATAGTTGTAATGCTGATTTCTGATCATGCTGAAAAACTTTTCTCTCTAGTGTTATTGTGGGAGGCCACATTCTAGATCATGCACACCCTCTTTTCAGTGCAAGTCAACAGTATAAGCGTGGTTAAAATACCAAATCACTTTTTTCCTTCGGTAAAATTCACACAAAAATGGATTTATGCTTCTACTAACATGCGCCCGTGTGCCGATTTGCCAAGGTGTTTCATTCAGACAATCCAGAGTTAATCGTGTGTGTCACTGCAGCTCGTGTGGCTAACGAGAACTGGTGGCTTTTCTCTGAATACTCTGGCTCTGATTTGTACAACATGGCGCCACCCGAGAAATGCATTTTTGTGGTTAAAAAAAAAAGGCATCTTTCTTTCACTAAGCTTGAGAAAAGTCAATTGGGGACGTCGCAGTGACTTGGTCCGTGTTTATAGGACAGTCGACCCTTTGGTAGAGTGTAATTTTCAGTGGTTTTGATGTTTTAACACAGCAAGAGGCTGTAACCACTTTCAGATCAGCAGTATACAGCAATCAGGACAACATTATGGCTGCAGTTTCGTTCCCCTCCGCTCCCTGAATCTGTTTTTGGAACACTTCTCTCGGGTAGCCTCCTGTAAACAGTGATTATTTTGTTTTACCTTTTTGTATCTTACAGTAGGCTTTTGCCTGCACCATTCAGCAGCAGATGTTAGTTTCGTCTAATTATGAATTGTGCGGTGCTCACCGTTTGGTTTGTTGAGGGTTAGGTGCTTGATATGGCATAACTGTGCATACTCTGCCTGTTTCACTCCATTCCTCTTAATGCCACTGCTAGCGGGAGGATTGTAAAAGTTTCGTGACAATCTTTGGAAAGAGTATGTTTGAAACTCATGAATATAATTCATTCTTACTTTTTCCCAGCACGCAGATTAAGCTAGTTATAACCTGGGCCTATTTGTTTAATCACAGCAGCTGCCATGTAAGGGATAGCGTGTGGCTATGGTGTGCACATTTACTTATATGTATATTTGTTTCTCATTTTCAGATTTTGGCGTCCCTCCTCCCAGTAAATGGACAGGAACGTTAAAGGATGCAGTCCAGTTGAAATGCTGGCCGAGAAAGTTCCTGGGTTCTTTGGATCAACGTCATCTTTGGATATTATAATGGCGAAGCAAAACACGGTTTGAAGAAGAAAACGCCAGAGGAAATGGAAGAATCTCGAGCAGTAATTTGGAGACCACCAGCATAAAAAAACAACAAAGTAATTCAATCATACGGGACGAGGAAAAAAAACTTAACTGAAGAAACAAATAAAGCATGGAAAAAAATACGGGACCAGAGACCTTAACAATGGAAGAAAAGTGGATTAAGTGAAACAGTCAGCATTTTAAGAGAAAATGCAAAGCATATGTAATGTTTACATCTGAAAAAAAACGAGCAAACGCATAAATCTGACCTTATAATGTACACATTGCTGGATCAAAAGAGAGTACATTATTTGGTCTGAACTGATTAATTGTGGAAATAGTGGATGTTCATTGTGAAGCATTGTGCAGTACTGTTATTGTACGCATCTATGCGTACAATAACTGCCTCAGCAACAGCTGAATCGTGTCATTTAGCCAGAGCTTGCAACAGCTGCCTGTTCCTGAAAGAAGGGTGCCTTTACTGAAGGGTTTGTAGTGTTGGAATGGTACGGCCTCTGGTTGAAATGTCTGGCGTTCAGATGTTTTAGTTGGTATTGTACCCCTGATTCCAGTTACCAGAGCATCCAGTGCCAAATTTGTGAGTGCATTATGGTGATTGCAATATCCGTACGCTGTAACAGTTTCATCTATTGCTGCAGCTGGAGATTTTTTCTTATTTGAATGAATTGTAATCTACAATTTTTGGTCTGTTTGTTGATGTTTGAGGTCATTTTTTTTCTTATTGCGAAATTGAAAATGCTTTAAAACTTGTTGCCAGTGTGGGAATTGTGGCTTTTAATGCTACCATCCAAATTTTTAGACATGATTTGAAATCATTTGAAATTCCTGCTTTTGGTAATTGAATTTCCATTGCCACTGTGCATTCCAACGCTTGTAATGATTGCATCTCTTGTTGTTGGAGTTGTGTAAATTGCACCTGCCTCCGCTGCTGCAGTGATAGTATTGACTTCAGTGTTCCTTATAGGACTTCTACTCATGGCAAATACTTCATGCAGTGTCTGCCACCACTGCAAGCTTCTGCTGTCCAATGGTAATAGTGGATTGTTTGTTCCTTCAAGGACTGATTTTTGAACTTAATTTGTAGAAAGAGTGTAAAACTGTCAAAGACTGAACACCCTCAAAAGAAATGCAGAACTTTCGAAACAACGCTGTTCCCCCTGCTCTTCCCCTGGGATTTCCTGGAGGAAGTGCTGTAGGTGGGGCAAATGCTCCTTACTTGTCCCAGTCTGCTGGACCTCAGTGCTCCCCAAGGATGGCGGAGGAGTATGCAGCCATTCAGCATCAAAGCCAACAAAACCCTCCGAGACCAAACCAGCACCCAAACCAGATTGTAACCCACCACCCGCCTCATGCATCCCACATTCTGGCATATGGAGGTAGGAACCGAGGAAATGGGACTGGGGAAGTTTTACAAAGCCATGCCAGCAGTGGTGGTAGTAGCATCGGTTCTAACAACCCATACCGAAAAGAACTGATGGACCATTATTTTTCAATGAGTGGAAAAGAGAGACACAGGAGAGGAGGTCAGGGATTGGGATATGGGTTGGGTTTTGGATACCCAAATATGGATGGACTCGTGCCTCATCAGTACCGACCTGCAGGAGTGGGATCTTCTGGGATGATGTCCCACTATCCGTTGGACTACAATACCCCCACTGGTTCTGGTGGTAGTGGCAACAGTGGAGGCAGCAGTGGAGCCTTTTCTCCATCTCACCAGTACAGCTTGAGCCAAAATGCCTCCATCCAATCAGGGGTGGGACCTCCTATCCACTCACGACAACAAGCCCAGAATTACTCTTCCCAACAGGTTTTACACCCAGGGCAACTCCGAGGATACCCCACCTCTGGACACAGGATGCCTCTCCAGTTCCCCCAATATTCCTCTCCAAATGCTCCAACTGGGACTTCAGGGATGTATAACTCCCCTCCTCAGAGATATCTTGGAGGAAATGGCAGTAGCGGCTTTGAATGTAAAGTTAACAGTTCATCCACTGCCAACACAAATCCTAGCTCTGTTAGCTCTACTAATTCAAACAGTATTGGACCATTAGATAGTGCAGGACACAGTTACCCCTCTGTGTACTCTCCTTATCATTCCCAACCACCTCATTCCCTCCACAAACAGACTCCACAACCACATCGCGGGTCCCATCATAATTTAACACTGGGTTATGATGCCTCTCAGAAAACTCATTCCTCCAGTCAGTTACACCAATCTCCTGCTCCAGGTCTGAATGACCCTGATAATCGTGCAGGATCCACTGCTATCCACCCTGCTAATCCCTCTATGCCACACTTGTCCCCCCAAGAAATATCCAAATCTCCCATGCACTCTCAATCACACCAGCCCCAAGTCCATCAGAACTTCAGCCCAATATCCAATCCATCTCCCGCAGCCTCCACCGTCCAGTCACCCAGCTGCAGCTCCTCTCCCTCTCCACTGATGGGCAGTTCGGAGCCAGCTACAACCTCCGGCCCCCCACCACACGTTCCATCACACCCTCTAGTACAGAAAACACGCAGCAGTCATAGTCACGGTCAGCTGTTACAGACTTTGCCACAGCTTAGCCCAACACCCAACTCTAGTAGCAGCATCAGCAGTTGTGGGAGCAGCAGTGGTAATGTGAACATTGCTGGCTTAAATTCAAGTTCAGGAACAGTTTCTTCCTCAGTTCGGCCTTGTACGGCTGCTGGAGCAGGTGAAGAAAACTCCTCTACCTTACATCCTTCATCCCCTCTTGACAAACTGGTGCCAGAATCGGCAATCAACAGTCTAAATGCTTTGACTTCACAAGTTGCTAATTTGCCTAATACTGTGCAACACTCATTACCCGCTGACTCCTCTGTGCCACACAAGTTTGGGAAAGATGTTGGATACTCAGACCATATGAGAGAACATCTAATGCAGCAATCAATACACACCTTGCCAATTAATCAGCAAAGGAGTAGAGTTGTGGGAGATAATTTTGGTACTAAGCCAGGTAGGGAAGGAATGGTAGCATTCGGTCGTGAAATTGCAAACTCAGAGGGTGGAGTGGTTGATGATACTGCTGTAGTTCCTGGGAGCCCCATGAGTGGAAGGGAAGAAGAGCATTGTTCTGCAAAGGAAGGTGAGCGAGTTAGACAAGTGAGTGGTGCCAGCAGCAGCTCAGAAAAGACTGGCTCCCATCCTTTATCGCACAATCACAGGAACAAAATCCAGCCACAAACTGAACGGAGTGGTCAGAGTTTAACTTTGCAAGTGGAAACGGAAGCAGTGACACACAACAGCCGAGCTTTGACATCCCCAACTATCCCTCAGCCCAGAAAAACTGAATATGAGGCACATGCTAGTTTTCCGAAGACAACTCCATCTTCATCCCCATCTTCCCGTCCTCCTTCTCCGCTACCCAGCCCAAAGCTACCATCTTCCTGCCAACCAGCATCATTGGTTCCAACTTTCTCTTCTCCCTCTCCATCCGTTGTTCCACCTTTTCACCCTAGTCATGCCACAAAGACTGCTGTCGAGTCTCAGAATTCTGGTGGTGAGACGGAAAATGAAGGTGAGGGTAAAATTAAAAAGGGAGAGGAAAGTGATGAATGGAGACATGGCAGAGACACAAAGGTGAACTCCACAGAAGCAAGGGACAGAGACAAATATGGATGGAAAGAAGGAATTGAAATGCATTCAAAACCTTCCAAAAGAACTCTGGAAGAATGTGAAAAACAGGAAATGGCGCAGTATTTAGAAGATTCCTGTACAAACCCAAATACATTGGAAACTCATAATGCTAGCGTTGGGGTCATTGTTTCTACACGTTCTGAGAATCCCCAATCTGGAACTATGGCTGAAGCACAAACTGCATCCACGTGTGCAGCACCACATAGTCTTCACAAATCTCACAATCTTAGAAATTTCTCTGAAGAGGGTCTCGCACACAGTTCCGCTGGAGACTCCCACCGCCTCAATGGAGAAGACCTTGATAGTCTGTGTACTTACTCTTCCAATCATGAAACTAAAATGCGCTATAAACGGACTCGAGAGCATTCCGTATCACCCCCTCTCCCAAGTTCGGAGACAGAAGTCACATGTGGATCCTCTAAGGTCCTCCACGGGACTGGAACTGAATTTAGAAACCGCGGGAGAGGAGTAATGGGAACTGATGGGAAATATCAAGGATATCATCCACCACTACCTAGTTATAATGTTGGGCAAAGGAAAGCCGCTGGTAGAGCTTCTGTTGATGAAACGAGTCGGAGAGGAAGTGGAGTTGATGCACTTAGGGGACAAGAATGCAACTCTGAACTGCAGCAGACATTGCCACAGCCAAGCCTATTGCAAGAAGTTCTTCAAGGTTATCACTTGGACAGACGTTATGGGCGTACTGAGAGCTTAAAACAAAAGGTCTCAAATGCCTGTTCTGAGAGTACAGCATACCAGTCCCATTCTAGATACCAGTATATCACGCCAGAAAGTGCAAAACCCCAAGTTCTAGTATCAGAGCTGGGGATTCGGAGGGATCAACAATCTCACACGGGTGCTGTGACCCCTGGGAAGCATCATCCTCCAAATCCAGGCCAGGGGAGAGGGCGTGTCGCGGGACAGGATGCTTCTTCACATTCCTTAGGTGCTGGAGGACTAGGGACAAAAGAAGAATATTGTGGTGTATACAAGAAACAGATTGGAGCTTCTCCCATTCATTCTTCACCAAGTATGGAGCAGTCCGTACAGTCTACATTCCCTCCTCCAAAACACATTAATTTAGCAGATTATTCCCTACCACACCGGAGACCAGCTTCGAGTCTTTCAACCCACAGTCCTGCAGTGCAACAGATTTTACTTCAGACCCCAGAACCTGCGCCTGGAATTGGAGTTCCCAAAAGTCAAAGTCGGACTCATGCGTCATCATCATCTTCGCTATCCAATATGTCGTCCTCAGAGCGCCGTTCTGTAATTTGTGACGTATCCCCATCTCACCGAATTACACCAGAAAGGGAGAGGGATGGAGAGACTGGTCATGGGAGAAGCCATTCCCTGAAGGGAGGCTCTGTCGCTTCAGTCATTCAGCAGTCTCACTCTACTCCCTCTGTAATGCAAGAACTAGAGAAAAGTAAGGTCGAACAGGACAAGGACAAGGTGGTGGATTTTAAAGCAATTTCCAAGACCACAGAGGAGGCTCAAAACCTGACCTCCAAATCAGGCAATTTTCAAGCTGAAGAAGCTTCTATTCAGCACCAGTTCCATTCTCCACGCCCATCTGTTGACACAAACTCAGATACTCAGCAGTTGTCAAACAGGAGGAAGGTGGAAAGTAATTCAATCTGCAGCCTGAGTCCCCAGCAAGCTTCTGAACATGCTTTATCCAACCCCAGTCCACTATGTTCAACACCATCAAGTTGTCAACCCTACTTCCAAGGCTTGGATAAAACAAGTGGTCATTGCACAGGTCTGGGAAGGTATGGTTTTGGAGAAATGAGAGTGGGGACCCCAAAAACTATTCCTTATCAACAGAAGTACCCTTCGCATCCTCATCATAATATCCCGTTGCAGGCTCAACCAGAAAATTCCAAATCACTTAAATTGCAGTCTCATTCACTTAATCAGCCAAATGCACTAGATGAGCAGTGTGAGTGGGCAGCTTCAAACAATAGCAGATCTGTTAAAAATATGATGTCGCCAAGATCAGGTAGGCCTCCACACCAAAGCTCACAAGGGCGGAGGTCTCTTGACTGTTTGCCTGGCACTCAACGTCACCTTCAGGGGAGTTATTATGACCCGGCCAAAATCTGGGGATTGTCTGAAAGAGATGGTGTAGGGTCAGTGGAAGGAGGCAGTTCCCAAAGAAACCCTTTATCTGCAGCTTCTGGGGCAGTAGCTCTGCCTGCAACTGCTGCATCTGGGGGGAGATGTGCTCAGTCAAATGCCCCAAGGGAAGAGCTGGTCAAATCGTTGCATCAAGGGGCAGCATCCAGTTCCCATAGTCCATCTGTTTGTAATAGCAGCAGCAGTGGTAGTACTTATGCTAACTTGGGGGTGCAACAAGGTCACGGACAAAACCGACTAGGAGGGTCTGGGGACGGGAACCCGCTAATGATGAGAAGAAGAGTTCGTTCTTTCATATCCCCAATTCCTGCAAAGAGGCAGCATCAAGATTTATCTCAACATCAAAGAGGCCCTTCTAATCAGTACCCTTCCCCCCAACCCAACTGTGAATCCAGGCAGCAAACCGAGGCATCTCCCAGTCCAGATCCTTTCCATGCTAAGATGGCCATTCCAAATGCTCCTTCACCAACGCATGGGAAAACTAAAATTTTGCCACCAAGGAAAGGCAGAGGTCTTAAGCTAGAAGCGATAGTACAGAAAATTACCCCCAATGTGAAGAAGTCATCCAACAGTAACAGTCATACAGAGTCTAATCATCATTCTGGATTGCCTAACACACAGGTTTCGGATTGCAACCCTGAAACGCAGGAAGAAGACTCTTGCGTTGAAGACAATTTCTTAAGAGTTGGTTCCGTGACGGGAAGTTGCTTACCCTACCTAGGTGAAAGTCTTTCCTTGGATGAAATTATGTACTACAAAGGGGTTGAACAAACGGGTCCCCTTCCTCCTTCAGCCTATCCGTGTGACCCCTGCCAGGATCCACAAATTCCCAAAAGAGATGCAGCAGGAAAAATGGCAAGGGGTAATATTCGAGATATGGAGCCAGACTTTGGAATAAAAGCATCAGTACCTCCAATTACTGAAAGAGATGGAGTGTTAGAGAGGGGCAAAGATGAACTTGAGATTGATTCTGATTTTACCCTTTTAGGACCTTTACCACCACCACCTCCATTACCCCGCCCTGTACAAGCATCCTCTCCTCCCTCTTCCTCTGCTTTGTCTGACATTCAGAATTTCACAAATACATACCAGCAACTGGAGACCCGGAAAGGAGAACATTCTGCAGCTAACCTGCTTAGGCAGAAACTGCAGGAAACTGGCATGGGCTTGGGGATGGATGATTATGCAGGAACTGACTATTTTGGGACCCAGCCATCTCACCATAACCAAAATGTAGGTGCCTGCATGTTAAACAGAGCCTCGCACATGTATCAACAACACCTAATTCCCTCTGCTAGGTCTCCTTCGTCGATGGCGGGCTTGTCCCAGTTACCAGAATCCAAGCCTTCAGAGAATGTTGTGCCGAAAGGATACTTCCCCTCTGGGAAGAAAAAGGGACGGCCTGTGGGCAGTGTGAATAAGCAGAAACGTGTCCAGCCCCAAGCTCAAAATACGTCAATTCAAACTCCTGCCGTTACAGGTGCAGAATCGCTACTGCAAACACCTGCACCTGCACCCACCCTTTGTGTGACAGCGGAGATTGTTTCGAGCAGCAGTTCTGCAGCTGCATCTTCTGACACTTCTCTGCCAACTGATGACAAAATCTCTTCCGTGTCCGTCTCTACTGCTGTTCCTGAGACTGTGAAAACTGATGTAGACAGTAAGGATGTTCAGTTGGAGACAGAGTTGAAACCCGGGGTACCAAATGAAACGGGGGATGAAGATGAGGGTGAGAAAGTTTGGGTCGGTAGCAGAACAAGACGAAGAAGGCGAAGGGGACTAGTGGGAATAGTGGAGAAAGAGGACCTTCCAGCTCAGAGTCAAGACCAATTCAGTGGCTGTGGGAGTTTCCCTAGTTACAGAAAGTCTGTATTTGCGCCTTACATTCATGTTGAGAGGAAGGAAGTGGAATTAGGAGCTGTTTGTACAATTGTGAATGCTGAAGATGAACAGATGAAGGGAGAAAATGGTGGAGATGGAGAGACTGATGTGGTTTCAACAGCAATTTCTCAAGGTACCAAAGTAGACCGAGAAATGGAAAAGGCAAGAGAGACTATAGAAACGGAACCAGTAATATCTGCTCTTCTTGAATCTAGTACCAGTGGTAAAGTACTTCCCTCTTCGGGTTATGTTTTGTCAGGAGCAGTAAGTACTGAATCTCACCACTTTGGCCAGCTTCTGTGCTGTCTGTGCAACAAGTGGGCTAACTACAAAAATCTTGGAGACCTTTATGGACCCTACTACCCACCTGATTACCCTTCTAAACTTCCTAAAAGTCAGAACAGACAGAGTTTGTCGACTAGCAGAGCTGGTAGTATAGGAACAGTCTCAACGGAGGTAACAGATCTGAGCATTCAACCGACCGAAGCCCAGACTGCTAACTCTGTGATGCCAACTTTGCAAATAGGATGTCAAGATGTAGACCCAGTACCTGTGGCAGCTAAATACACAGTTTGTCCACCAGGTGGAAAGGACTTGTCTGCCCTCTGTGACTCGATCAACAGAGTTGATACTGATGGGAAAGAATTGCAACATCATGACCTGAGCCAAGCAACTGCAAACAATGATGGGTTTTTGAAACACGATGAACAAAGTGAGCTTAAGGAAAAACCTCAGTCGCAACTGCAAATCCAGCAGTGGACTGCAGAGGAGGTCCACCAAAGGCCACAGCACAGGAAACTGACCTCCCACCCACGATTTAAACGGCGACACAGATCCAATGAGGATTTGCCCAAGTCCACCCCTACAAACAGCAAAGCATCTCTACCATTTCAGCCTCCGCCACAGCAGTTTAACCCTGATAACTCTGAACCTCTCTCCCAGTCAGACCAGTTAGCCCAGCTTCCAAGGGTTCCGCTGGACCCAGAGGAGCTGTGGGTGCATGAGGGCTGCATAGTCTGGGCTAGTGGGGTTTACCTGGTCAATGGACGGCTGCATGGCCTAAAGGAGGCTCTGGACGGTGCCAGAGATGCTGTGAGTACCCTACTTCAGTTTGAAAATGTGTTACGTAGTCCTGCATGACCTTTTTTTAGTATTCCAAAATGTTTTTTTTTTTTAATTTATTTTTGACATTCTAAGTCTTGCTTGCATTCGATATGGGGACCTGGTGCTTTCAGGTTAGTGTGTTCATGTTGTGTGATGTGTTTTCATGTTGCGTGATGGTTGTCATATGCAGCGCTGCTCGCATTGTGAGGACCTGGGCCCAACCCTCGGCTGCTACATTAAAGGGTGCACTCTGAGATATCATTACCTGTGTGCCGTGGAAACAGGTGAGACTACATCCCCGAAAGTTACCTGTCCTGCAGTAAACAGTCAGCATCTCATTTTGTTGCTTCCTTTCAAAGATGGCAGACAAGAACAGGCCTCAGAGCCTGACAAAGGCTTGCTGATGCAGAGTAATTGAGGCATATAATGCTTATTGTTCTAATGCTTAGTTAATTCTTGAATTAGGTAAAGACCAGCTTAGTCCACTAAAACTTCCAGAGTTTCTGTGACCACTACATTACATGAAATTACATACCACTACATAGCATTTTTCAGCTAAATAGTGAATGTGTAACTGTTATCTTCAGGTAAACAGCAAATTCTGTAGTTGTTTGCCTGAAAATGTTTTTATTTTTTTCCAGACTGCTCTCTAAACGAGGATAATTTTTCTCTGCGATGTCTGAAGCACAAGGTAGAAACAGCCACTGTTTCTCTGTGATTTTAGCCGCAAAAGGTCACTGTAGTTATAGTTGCTCTTTTTTACACCACATTATTTCTGCTTGAGAATCCAAATTTTCTGTACACACAATTGTTTATAGCAGTGAGTTAAGATCTTGTCCTCAGGTTACTTTAGGTACAGGTACAGCCTGTCAAAATGCGTTGTAGGTCTGCATCATCAAATTGCAGTCCTTGAGGTCTGAGAACTGGTTTTCCACTCTATCTTTACCTAGGCGTCAGGTGTAGAGAGTCTGACCAATTGCTCAGGTAATTAGTAAATAACCAGGGAGAGAATGAAATCAGGGACTGGGTTTGGATTTGTGGTTGAGATTGAGTGATCCTGGTCTTAGGCCATGAACTACGAATTAAGCTGTTTAATATTTAAGCACAGTGCGGTCGGAACATTCTGGCTGTACACGCGTCTGCATTCTTGCGTAGGCGCACACATGAGCACACTCATGCACATGCATGCTCACCTGCACACACACACCTGCTCCCCTTTTCCTGTGCTAGTGCTCTAACTGTGTCCTCTTTCTGCATTATTTTATTCCACAGTTCCCTCTGAACAATTCAACGTTGAAACCAGTGTATCCTGAACTTTCTGAGAGAGGCTGATTTTGAAGGATGAGAGAGATCGACGACTGCAAACAGTGAGGATGATTGTGATGATGATTAGGCAGTAGTGGCCTCTATGCCCAATTCTTGAACAATGTTTTTGACTTTTAACATCTCTAATGTGTTTTACTGTTTTACATCATTAATTTGACTCAGAATCACAATAATGGTTTTAAACGGTACGAGGCTTCATTTGAAGAAGATTTCAGTGACACTTTCTTCTCTATACCCCTCTCTCAGGTGAGCGATCCTTTTGTGGGAAATTTCTGACAAAGGGAACGGATGACCGTGGAAGAGGAGCATTGAGCGAGAGCAGTTTGCAAACTCAGTAACCAGAAACACTCTGAAGAACATTTCACTAAAAGAACATTTTTGGTAAAGAAGAGCGATGTTTCTGACCTCAGTTCAAAAAAAAAAAAAAAAGCGAAAGGGTTGCAAGGACATTAAAAAAAATGCTGTGCGTCCCAAGGGGGCTGGAATATCCTACGAAAAGACTGGGAAGATTAAGACTCGCAGAGAAAAATGCGGCAATTATGCCTGCAAACTTTGAATGTGTGGACATATTTTGACCTGCTTTGCTTTTCTTGTATTATTACTACAACTTTAATTGTTATATTTTTAAATGTCCAAAAAAACCTAAAGGAAAGGGAACGAAGAGGGTTCAGAGGGACAGCCAGAGAATGTCTGGGGGGGAAAGGCTTTCAGCAAACGAGCGGGGAGAGGCCTTGTGTTTGCATCTATTACTAGTGTTATTATCAGTATTCACAGTAGTAATATCATCAATATCTTTATTATTTATCATCATTTTCTTTTATATCAATGTCAGTATTTTCCTCTCTGATCTGACTCTATGGTTTTTAGTTTATGAAAAGAGATGACGTCATTTCACTCGTGAATGTCAGTTATGGCCATTTTGACACGGTACAATGTCTTTGTTCAGGAAAGATATGGAATGACATCATTCTGGAATGTCGGGTTTGAGTAGCCTCCACGGGGTTATTGGCAGGGGGGATGGATAATTGTCGCATTTGGGAAGGTAATGTGTGCGCATGTGCGCAAGAGTGAGTGAGTGTAGGTACATGTAGTGTGCGTGTTTATGTTGATTTTTGGTCCTTGGAAATCCGTTTTTATTTTTCCACCTTTAGGCATATACAGAAATTATGGTTAACATGGGAAGAAATGGATATCGTCATATTTTTGTGAAGAGACCGTTGGAGGTGGAAGGATGTTTGAACTTGTAAATGAGGAAGTGACATCATCTCCTTAATTGATAAGATGTCTACCATCTTTTATGAGCGAATCTGAAGCAGTGTTGGATGTACGAGGAGAAAAAGGATTCTCATGAAATGAATTATCTGTGTTTTTAAAGCTTTTCAAATGCACCACAAGATTTGACCAAACAAACTGCAATGCGATGTTCAAGGATGGATACATTTATTCGTTCAAAAAAGTATTGCTAACGTCCATGAAATGTGCATTTATTCGTATTACTGTCCTTATAATTTCTATCATTTTTTATTATACTGGTAAAGAAAAATGAAAAAAGACAATATTGAAAATGTTGTACTATGTATTATGACCATGAATTATGAATATAATTACAAAAATGGAAAAAATCTATTTTATGAATTTAGCCATTTCTTTAAAATTTTATCTTGAGTTAATACCCATTCTGTTATCAGTAAGCAGTACCCAGACTGATCATCCAGTTGCTGAATATTCATCGGGTTTATCTGTTTTCCGTCTATCTGTGGTGTTCACTCTTAAAGGCCACCGTTTTTTATCATGGAGGTAATATAACAGAAGTGGAGAGAGCGAGGAAGTCCCACCCCTATTACTTTCAATGGGAGATGCTAGGCTAGCTACTTCAGCCCAGAAAGCACGGAATTGACTGATGCCATCTGTGAAAATGGTCATTCCCAAAAATTGCATCCTTGGGAAACGCGGAAGCAGGAAGCTAACATGCTAACTGGCTGATGCAAAGGTACTTCCTCATTCTCTCTGGTTCTGTTATGTATCTCTATGGTTTTAACCGCTCTTTAAAACCATAGATGTACAATAGCGAGAATGGCTGGAATTGAAAAGAAATACTCACGTTCACATGAATTATGAGGTTGTGTGCCACAACCGTTCTATGGGCAGTATGTACGCATTTCAGTTATGTAATGAAATTATGCAAGTTATGCAGTAATTTCCCTTTAAGCCATTCACAGAGTTGTACCATCTCTAATTTGCGGACTAACCATAATATGCACCGATATTTTTTTCCCAAAGGTGCAGATCGTTTTTTTAATCCATTTCGGCCTTGCGCCTCTGTTCTGATTGCCTCTGCTCCCTTCCAGAATTCAGGCTGTGTAATCGCTCCCAGATTCATTAGCAGTTTGTGGTGGTGGCAATTAACTGCTGATGACTGCAATTAATCTTTGCATTTTTTCCTTTCGTTTTTTAAAAATTAAGTTTCATATCCACTGATGTGTGAAAGATTGCTGTCATTAATCGGAATTTCAGTACTCTATCAACTTTGTCGCGCTTCGAAACGTCAGTGGAGTTTTTTGAGATTTATTAATTGGCAAATTATTTGCAGACCATTATCCCCTGTCCTCCACCCCCGCAAACTCGAGGTCGTATAGTTTTCCAATCCTGTCATTCGCTGTATGACCTGATGTCTCCGCTCATGTTTTTTCTTTCAATAAAACTGCCACTCCAGTATCTGTCCTTCAAACCCGTAATGTCTTCTAGCACCTTGACCAATCAGACTGACTTAGATCGCATAATTTCTATTGATTTATTTGTTGTTCTGAGGAATGTTAGCTGATCATGAAATTACACTGTGCAGATATCCATGATGCAGATAGATTTTGTTTTGCAGGCACACTATCCAACAGGAATCCTTCACTGGAGGGCTCCACTCACCAAGCATTTTATTAGGAACATCATGCAAGTACTGGGTAGGGCCTTCTTTTGAGCTCAGATCAGCCCCAGTTATTTAAAGCACCAAATGCATATTTTGTTCATTCGTCCATTTTGACATGATGGCATTGCAAGGGTATAGGTTTAATGCAACAATTGGTGGGGACAGATATATAATGCGAGCGCGCGATGCGCGTGAGCTGGAACATTTTTGCAAACCTGAGTGCAGATACTGCCTTTTCTGTGTATAGAGATTCTCCGAATGAGTGCTTCTTTTTTTTTTTTTTTTTCATTTTTTTTTTTTTTTTTTTTTTGATGCCAAGCAAACTGCCACCATAATCTTAATAGATAGATGCTACTTATAAACTTCAGTGTCTATTTTGTTGCCATCCAAATACTTTTGATTTGATTTTTGAATGGAAGTTTACAACTGTTGCTAATGTTATGAACATTTATTATGAAGGTTAGCAATATCGAACAATTGACTCTTACCAATTCATTTTTTTCATTACATAATGGCATGTTTTAACTAGAGAATGTGAAAATCATTATTGACAATTTGTCTAGTAAGCATCTCTCTGTGAGGTAACGCGACTGCAGCGGAGATAAACATTTCAAAATGGACCACTGACTATCTGAGTTTGACAAGCCGCAAACCGAGCGCTTTATCTGACTGGATTGTGTTAGATTTACGATAACTTGTTTCTTTCATTTTCCTCACTGAGGCAAATAGTGAGGGGTATTAGGGGTAAGATCGTTACATGCTGGACAAAAGTACCAAACTTTTTTTTGTAATTACTATAAACAAAGTGAATACATAAATCCCATGCTCCAAAGAATTGCAGTGTTTTGTGGTAAAAATCCAAGATGGCGACCAACCTGGCAAAAATTCTTCATAAACAATGATAACTTCGCTTATATTGAAGATACATAGGTGCGTGACCCATCTGTTCATAGGTTATGAAGTACAAGAAAGTCACTGCAATTATTAGTTTTTACATCAGAGGCTCCTAGACCAAGATAAAGGTCACCATGAACATTTTTATTCAAAATAAAAAGCATCCTGTGGCACATTAAATCAATACCAGAGATACCAACATGAACAGTGCGCCCTGGCCTTATATAAATGGTTGCATAGCCCCTTATCATTCTTTCACAATCCCTGTTTTTCTTCACTTCATTTTACCCCATACAAGTCAATGTGCAGATTGTTTTCACACTCAAGGATTTAGAGTGGAGAGAGGCAAAAAAATGACTCAAAAATCTTTGAAATCACTCCCCCAGCCACAATTTCTAACATACACACACAAATTCTACATCAAAATGTAGGAAAATTTGTGCAGGTCTGAAAAATGTCATTTTGGAACAAAAGAAACAAAGGGTTGACACTCTAGGCGCCCCCAAGCGACAGGAGCGCAGACCAACTGCCCCATAGACAGCCATTATAACAGGAGCAGAAAAGTTTGGGAAGAGAGCTGAAAAACACATTTTTAAATTGCCATCCTGACCACGTACTTGACACTACAAGAAAAAAAAATACATGGGGACGCTCAGCAGAGTCCCCTCTCGCTCACACTTTGTTTTTACCAGTGGACCTATGGTCTGCCAGAAAATTGAAGTAGTTTGGACAGTGTCACTGACCAACTCCCCCATAGGCAGCCATTATAACAGGAGCAGACAGTTGAAAAACACCTTTTTGAAATCGCCACCCTGACAACATACTTGACACGACAAAAAAAAAAAAAACATGGGGACGATCAGCAGAGTCTCCTGTCACTCAGGGTATTTTTATTTTCACCATAGGACCTACAGTCTGCCAGAAAATGGTTGTAGTTTGGACAGTGTCACTGAAGATTTCTTAGAATTCCTTTCTGTCTCTCAGCGTCTGTGAGATCACCCAGGGGTGCCGCTGTCTCCATAGAGACACGCACACACATAGAGGAGCTGCTGTGTCAGACACACCACACACATCTGTCTGTTTCTCACTGATAAAAATACAGCGTCAGCAATTAAACCGGCTGATATAGACAAATTTTTGTCCTTTAAACAATGTCAGATGATACCTGTGTGTGTGTGTGTGTGTGTGTGAGAGAGAGACATTGCTTTTAACTTTAATATCAACATTTTAGCTTGCACATTCTCGAGGTTCATCCTGACGAAACGCAGTTCTAGGTCTGTTCGCATCTGCAAATATAGAAAAGATCACATTACTTGAGTGTTTCATAAACTTGGTATTAAAGCTTGCTTAAACTTGCTGAATTAACTTGTTAGTACAACCCCAATTCCAAAATAGTTGGTACAAAGTGTAAATTGTGAATAAAATCAAAATGCAATGACTTTCAAATCACACCAGCCAGTATTTTATTCACAGTAGAACAGAGATAACATGGCAAATGTTGAAACAGAAATTTTACAATTTTATCCGCAAAATGAGCACATTTCAAATTTGATCGCTGCTACAAGTCTCAAAGAAGTTGGGGCAGGGGCCTATTTACCATGGTGTAGCATCCCCTCTTCTTTTTAATGCATTGAGGGCATTGAGGAGGCAAGTTTCTTGAGTTTAGCCATTGGAATTTGATCCCACTCTTGTTAAATACAGGCTGCCAGCTGCTGGAGAGTTTTGGGTCCCCTATGAAGGACTTTTCGTTTAATTATGCGCCAAATATTCTCAATCAGTGAAAGATCAGGACTGCAAGCAAGCCAGTTCAGCACACGGACTCTTCTACTACGAAGCCCTGCAGTTGTAATAGCTGCAGTATGTGGTTTGGCGTTGTCCTGCTGAAATTTACAAGGCCTTCCCTGGAATAGATGTCCTCTGGAGGGGAGCATATGTTGCTCTGAAACCTTTATATACCTTTCAGCATTCATGGTGCTTTTTAAAACATGCAAGAGTCCCACACCATATGCACTAATGCATCCCCATACCATCAGAGATGCTGGCTTTTGAACTGAACACTGATAACAGGAGGGGATGGTCTTTTTCCTCTTTAGCCCAGAGGACATGACATCCAAGATTTCCAACAAGAATGTCAAATTTGGACTCGTCTGACAACAGAACACTTTGCCACTTTGCTACAGTTCATTTTAAATGAGCCTTGGCCGTCAGAACACGGCGGCACATCTGGATCATGCTCAACAATGGCTTCCTTTTTGCATGATAGGGCTTTAGGTGGCACCTGTGGATGGCACGGCGGACTGTGTTTACAGACAGTGGTTTCTTGATGTATTCCTGGGCCCAATTAGTAATGTCAATGACAGAATCATGCCGGTGTGTGATGCAGTGGCATCTGAGGGCCCGAGGATCACGGGCATCCAGTTAAGGTCTTCGGCCTTGTCCCTTATGCACAGAGATTTTTCCAGTTTCTCTGAATTTTTTGATGATGTTATGCTCCGTAGATGATGAGACCTTCAAAGCCTTTGCAATTTGATGTTGAGGAACATTGTTCCTAAAGTATTCCACAATCTTTTTACGCAAGCCTTCACAGGTTGGAGAGCCTCTGGCCATCTTTACTTCTGAGAGAGTCAGCCTCTCTGACATCCCTTTTAAAGCCAATCATGTTACACACCTGATGCCAGTTAGCTTAATGACTTGCTAAATGTTGTTTCAGCTGATTCTATTGTATATTAATTGATTTTTAAGCACTTTTTTGAGACCTGTTGCAGCCAGAAAATTTGAAATAAACTCATTTTGTGGATAAAAATGTAAAATGTCTCAGTTTCAACATTTGAAATGTTATATGTGTTCTGTAAATAACATTGGCTCATGTCCTGAAAGTCATTGCAGTTTGATTTTATTCAAAATTCACACTTTGTCCCAACTATTTTGGAATTGGGGTTGTACATGAACCAACAGACAGGTTGCACACATCTTTATCACCAATATGGCCTGTGATATTACTGTGTAGGAACTTTTATTGCATTTTAAGCCACCATCTTGGATTTTCACCATAGAATACGGTCACATTTTTTGGAGCATAGGATTTTTTATCTAGTACACCCATGGGCATCTTCAAAAGTAATTTGGCACTTTTGTCCAGCATGTTACGATATCAACATATAATGGCCTTAATTCCCCTCACTAAAAGTTGGTCGCGAAATTTTGACTTTCATAGGTTATATTTGCTGTACATCATGAGACTAATTTTAATGCTTTCCCTGTAATTCCATACTATAATTCATAATCAGGACCTCACCTGAAGCTCTAATACACCTCTATCCTCAACAGCTTGCTGACGTGGTTCCTGCATACAAAATAATATATTAATAATGCATTGATAATAGCACCGTTGTGGTATTTCTAGACTAAAATTCACCTCAAAATTTGATATATCCACCCATGTTATGTCTACCACAGCTAGCGACCTGCCTACTAGCCAACATGTGACAGAGACCAGGTTAAGTTCGCTAGTAGAAACTAGCGAACATTATTAACTAACATTAGTTGACATTATTTTCCAAGAAAAAAGTAACTTTGGGTAGCTGGCAAGTTTTCACTTTAAATAGCTAGCTGTTTTTGACCAGTTAGTTTGATCACTTACCCTGGATGGTAAAAAAAAGCGTCGCCTTGGTTTTCTTCCTCTGGCAACTGAGTGGGTATAGTTGCCGTCAACTCGCTAGCTCACAAACTAATGTCATATAATGGTTAGCTATTGAAAGGTACTGCAAGCACACTTAGTTATGAGAGTGGGAGATAGCTAGCTGGCCACAGTGCTAAACCGCACTGATTCAAGTTCCCAACATTACACTTGGCATTCAGTTTGGCTGAATATTAATAGCATTATATAGAACAATATTTTTTTTTCTCATGCTCTCAGACAGTGAAATTTCTATAAAAGTGATACGTACCTTAGATGATATCAATGTACGTCATGAGTTGGGCCATGGGAACAGTGCTATAGTTGCTTAATGAAGAATAATCTGGAACAATGCCAAATTATGGTTCTCTTCAACGGGTAAGCCATTGCAAACACCATGTAATCAAAGCCGGCGATTCAGTTGCGCGACCCAAGCCCCGCTTTGGAGAAAAATGAATATTAATGACCTGCATAGAGAGGTCAATTTACACTTGACTTTTAGCCTTCAGGTAGCCCCTCCCTTTCAACAATTCAAACGATAGAATGCGTGAATAGGTTGTCTTGGAGACGTAGCCTCCACAACTGGGTCTAATACGGCTTATCTGGATAGATGATAAGAATGAGTTTGCTGAAATATTAGAAGGGACAATCCGGCTTTCCCCTACTGTCCATATGCAAACCTGCGCCCTTGTTGCAGTATATAATATTTGTTAATTTGTTGGCTGCATATTTTTGATACAAGCGTCACACTCCTGCACATCCCGCATGTGTTCCACTGGATTCAGATCTGGTGACTGGCGAGGTCTTTGTAGCACATTTTCATGTTCACAGAACCTGCGTCAGATGACTTCCGCCTAACCTCACCGGGCATAGCTGCAGTTATAGGGAACGGTCATCATCCGAGTCACTCTCGCCTTTCAGTCAGCTCGAACCGGTCTGACCATTGTCCTCTGACCCCTCTTCAACAGGGCGATTTGTGCATCACAATGGCAGAAAATTGGCACTATAGACGTACACTTTTTGGCACTTACAGACGGCGCTACAGAGCCCCCTTGCCAAAGAGGTCTTCAAAAAGTCCTTTATCCCGAATGCCAGTGGCATTCTTTACTTAACAAAGTGACCAATGACCAATCCACAGTTAGTGGTCAGAACTGCTTTATTTTTATCTTATTTATTAAATGTTTTTATTTATTTCTTGATTTTGATGCATGTTTTTGTACTGCCTTTTTATTGTGTGTTTGCAAATATGTGTGTATCTATTTTGGTACTGTTTGTCTGTGTTGGTGGGCTAAAGATAACTTTCCAGCTCGGTGGACAATAAAATATCATTCATTCATTCATTCATACACAAACCAGTCTGTCTGGCTCCTGCAACCACTCCAGCCCGTGTCTCCAAATGTATCTCCTTACTTTCTACGGCTCTCTCTCGCATTGGTCTCAGAAAAAAGAGACTGTCTTTAGAAACACAGAAACATGGAAATTAGGGGTCCTTTCTGCGTTTTAGAAGGTTTTCAGAGCAGAAGGGTGCATTTAAAAAGCTTCCTGTTTGCAGGGCACTGGGTTTCGATGATGCTCCGTGTAAATGCGAAGATGGAATTCAAGAAGGTCCGTGTGAAGGGAGAACAGATGGGTAAAAACGGACGAAAAATGAAAACAGATTGAATAGGTTTGTCCTCTGGATTAAGCTGTGGCACTGCTGGATTAGAAGGGTGGATGAGATGGGGTGATATAATACCGACGTGCGCACACACACACACACACACTCGCACTGGTATAATACACAAACACACACACACACACACACTCAGCGATTTAGTGACTGGCTCAGATAGTGCGGTGTGGGAGAGGCGTACCTGCGTCTAAGGTCAGAACACGGGGCATTGTGGGAAAATCCAACTCTGACTTCACTGTTATTGAAAATGGTTCAAATTAATCTGTCTCCCTCTCAACCCTTCGAGAAGGACGAGGTGAGGAAGGGAGGAGCACTGGAGAGAGGTGAGACATGGTGAAATGCCTATTTCCAGCTGATGCCGACACAAAATTAGACCTGTTACCAGTGTAATATTTGCTGTTATTACCTCTGCCAGTGAAGTTGGGCAGACGTTTTGTATTTTCTTTTATTTGTTGGTCTGTTTTTTTCATTGTTCTGACAGTATCTCTCAAATTTCTTATTCAATTTCAATGGCGTTTTGTAAAAGTGTGGGACAAGGAACAATTTAACAATTTAGAGGTGGATTCATGATCAGGGAAATTGTAGTCTCCATGTTCAGTTCTCAGTGTCAAGTGCGTTGGTCGAGGTTATGAGGGCTTTTTAGATGAGTTCTGCAATGTTCAGGTTATTCCAGTAATGCGCTGATTTGTCATTGGAAGATGTGTGATGTTTAGATGCCACTGCGCTGTCCGTCCTTCTGTATTTGTGCCTGATGTCTGCAGTATGTACACCCCCCTCCCCATGTCTGCTGTATGTACACCCCCCTCACTATGTCTACTGTATGTACACCCCCCTCCCCATGTCTGCTGTATGTACACCCCCCTCCCCATGTCTGCTGTATGTACACCCCCCTCCCCATGTCTGCTGCATGTACACCCCCCTCCCCATGTCTGCTGTATGTACACCCCCCTCCCCATGTCTGCTGTATGTACACCGCCCTCCCCATGTCTGCTGTATGTACACCCCCCTCCCCATGTCTGCTGTATGTACACCGCCCTCCCCATGTCTGCTGTATGTACACCCCCCTCACTATGTCTGCTGTATGTACACCCCCCTCCCCATGTCTGCTGTATGTACACCCCCCTCCCCATGTCTGCTGTATGTACACCCCCCTCCCCATGTCTGCTGTATGTACACCCCCCTTCCCATGTCTGCTGTATGTACACCCCCCTCACTATGTCTGCTGTATGTACACCCCCCTCGCTATGTCTGCTGTATGTACACCCCCCTCACCATGTCTGCTGTATGTACACCGCCCTCCCCATGTCTGCTGTATGTACACCCCCTCCCCATGTCTGCTGTATGTACACCCCCCTCCCCATGTCTGCTGTATGTACACCCCCCTCCCCATGTCTGCTGTATGTACACCCCCCTCGCTATGTCTGCTGTATGTACACCCCCCTCACCATGTCTGCTGTATGTACACCCCCCTCACCATGTCTGCTGTATGTACACCGCCCTCCCCATGTCTGCTGTATGTACACCCCCCTCCCCATGTCTGCTGTATGTACACCCCCCTCCCCATGTCTGCTGTATGTACACCCCCCTCCCCATGTCTGCTGTATGTCCCCCGCCCTCCCCATGTCTGCTGTATGTACACCCCCCTCCCCATGTCTGCTGTATGTACACCCCCCTCCCCATGTCTGCTGTATGTACACCCCCCTCCCCATGTCTGCTGTATGTACACCCCCCTCCCCATGTCTGCTGTATGTACACCCCCCTCCCCATGTCTGCTGTATGTACACCCCCCTCCCCATGTCTGCTGTATGTGCACCCCCCTCCCCATGTCTGCTGTATGTACACCGCCCTCCCCATGTCTGCTGTATGTACACCGCCCTCCCCATGTCTGCTGTATGTACACCCCCCTCCCCATGTCTGCTGTATGTACACCCCCTCCCCATGTCTGCTGTATGTACACCCCCTCCCCATGTCTGCTGTATGTACACCCCCCTCCCCATGTCTGCTGTATGTACACCGCCCTCCCCATGTCTGCTGTATGTACACCCCCCTCACTATGTCTGCTGTATGTACACCCCCCTCCCCATGTCTGCTGTATGTACACCCCCCTCCCCATGTCTGCTGTATGTACACCCCCCTCCCCATGTCTGCTGTATGTACACCCCCTCACTATGTCTGCTGTATGTACACCCCCCTCACTATGTCTGCTGTATGTACACCCCCCCTCCCCATGTCTGCTGTATGTACACCCCCCTCCCCATGTCTGCTGTATGTACACCCCCCTCCCCATGTCTGCTGTATGTACACCCCCCTCACTATGTCTGCTGTATGTACACCCCCCTCGCTATGTCTGCTGTATGTACACCCCCCTCCCCATGTCTGCTGTATGTACACCCCCCTCCCCATGTCTGCTGTATGTACACCCCCCTCCCCATGTTTGCTGTATGTACACCCCCCTCCCCATGTCTGCTGTATGTACACCCCCCCTCACTATGTCTGCTGTATGTACACCCCCCCTCGCTATGTCTGCTGTATGTACACCCCCCTCCCCATGTCTGCTGTATGTACACCCCCCTCCCTATGTCTGCTGTATGTACACCCCCCTCCCCATGTCTGCTGTATGTACACCCCCCTCACTATGTCTGCTGTATGTACACCCCCCTCGCTATGTCTGCTGTATGTACACCCCCCTCGCTATGTCTGCTGTATGTACACCCCCCTCCCCATGTCTGCTGTATGTACACCCCCCTCACTATGTCTGCTGTATGTACACCCCCCTCGCTATGTCTGCTGTATGTACACCCCCCTCCCCATGTCTGCTGTATGTACACCCCCCTCCCTATGTCTGCTGTATGTACACCCCCCTCCCCATGTCTGCTGTATGTACACCCCCCTCACTATGTCTGCTGTATGTACACCCCCCTCCCCATGTCTGCTGTATGTACACCCCCCTCCCCATGTCTGCTGTATGTACACCCCCCTCCCCATGTCTGCTGTATGTACACCCCCCTCACTATGTCTGCTGTATGTACACCCCCCTCCCCATGTCTGCTGCATGTACACCCCCCTCCCCATGTCTGCTGTATGTACACCCCCCTCCCCATGTCTGCTGTATGTACACCCCCCTCCCCATGTCTGCTGTATGTACACCCCCCTCACTATGTCTGCTGTATGTACACCCCCCTCCCCATGTCTGCTGCATGTACACCCCCCTCCCCATGTCTGCTGTATGTACACCCCCCTCCCCATGTCTGCTGTATGTACACCCCCCTCCCCATGTCTGCTGTATGTACACCCCCCTCCCCATGTCTGCTGTATGTACACCCCCCTCCCCATGTCTGCTGTATGTACACCCCCCTCCCCATGTCTGCTGTATGTACACCCCCCTCACTATGTCTGCTGTATGTACACCCCCCTCGCTATGTCTGCTGTATGTACACCCCCCTCGCTATGTCTGCTGTATGTACACCCCCCTCCCCATGTCTGCTGTATGTACACCCCCCCTCACTATGTCTGCTGTATGTACACCCCCCTCCCCATGTCTGCTGTATGTACACCCCCCTCACTATGTCTGCTGTATGTACACCCCCCTCGCTATGTCTGCTGTATGTACACCCCCCTCCCCATGTCTGCTGTATGTACACCGCCCTCCCCATGTCTGCTGTATGTACATCCCCCTCCCCATGTCTGCTGTATGTACACCGCCCTCCCCATGTCTGCTGTATGTACACCCCCTCACTATGTCTGCTGTATGTACACCCCCCTCCCCATGTCTGCTGTATGTCCACCCCCTCCCCATGTCTGCTGTATGTACACCCCCCTCACTATGTCTGCTGTATGTACACCCCCCTCCCCATGTCTGCTGTATGTACACCCCCCTCCCCATGTCTGCTGTATGTACACCGCCCTCCCCATGTCTGCTGTATGTACACCCCCCCTCCCCATGTCTGCTGTATGTACACCCCCCTCCCCATGTCTGCTGTATGTACACCCCCCTCCCCATGTCTGCTGTATGTACACCCCCCTCACTATGTCTGCTGTATGTACACCCCCCTCGCTATGTCTGCTGTATGTACACCCCCCTCCCCATGTCTGCTGTATGTACACCCCCCTCACTATGTCTGCTGTATGTACACCCCCCTCGCTATGTCTGCTGTATGTACACCCCCCTCCCCATGTCTGCTGTATGTACACCCCCCTCCCTATGTCTGCTGTATGTACACCCCCCTCCCCATGTCTGCTGTATGTACACCCCCCTCACTATGTCTGCTGTATGTACACCCCCCTCCCCATGTCTGCTGTATGTACACCCCCTCCCCATGTCTGCTGTATGTGCACCGCCCTCCCCATGTCTGCTGTATGTACACCCCCCTCCCCATGGCTGCTGTATGTACACCCCCCTTCCCATGTCTGCTGTATGTACACCCCCCCCTCACTATGTCTGCTGTATGTACACCCCCCTCGCTATGTCTGCTGTATGTACACCCCCTCCCCATGTCTGCTGTATGTGCACCGCCCTCCCCATGTCTGCTGTATGTACACCCCCCTCCCCATGTCTGCTGTATGTACACCCCCCTTCCCATGTCTGCTGTATGTACACCCCCCTCACTATGTCTGCTGTATGTACACCCCCCTCGCTATGTCTGCTGTATGTACACCCCCCTCCCCATGTCTGCTGTATGTACACCGCCCTCCCCATGTCTGCTGTATGTACACCCCCCTCCCCATGTCTGCTGTATGTACACCCCCCTCCCCATGTCTGCTGTATGTACACCCCCCTCCCCATGTCTGCTGTATGTACACCCCCCTCGCTATGTCTGCTGTATGTACACCCCCCTCGCTATGTCTGCTGTATGTACACCCCCCTCCCCATGTCTGCTGTATGTACACCCCTCTCCCCATGTCTGCTGCATGTACACCCCCCTCCCCATGTCTGCTGTATGTACACCCCCCTCCCCATGTCTGCTGTATGTACACCCCCCTCCCCATGTCTGCTGTATGTACACCCCCCTCGCTATGTCTGCTGTATGTACACCCCCCTCGCTATGTCTGCTGTATGTACACCCCCCTCCCCATGTCTGCTGTATGTACACCCCTCTCCCCATGTCTGCTGTATGTACACCCCCCTCCCCATGTCTGCTGTATGTACACCCCCCTCCCCATGTCTGCTGTATGTACACCCCCCTCCCCATGTCTGCTGTATGTACACCCCCCTCCCCATGTCTGCTGTATGTACACCCCCCTCCCCCATGTCTGCTGTATGTACACCCCCTCTCCCCATGTCTGCTGCATGTACACCCCCCTCCCCATGTCTGCTGTATGTACACCCCCCTCCCCATGTCTGCTGTATGTACACCCCCCTCCCCATGTCTGCTGTATGTACACCCCCCTCCCCATGTCTGCTGTATGTACACCCCCCTCCCCATGTCTGCTGTATGTACACCCCCCTCCCCATGTCTGCTGTATGTACACCCCCCCTCGCTATGTCTGCTGTATGTACACCCCCCCCCCATGTCTGCTGTATGTACACCCCCCTCCCCATGTCTGCTGTATGTACACCCCCCCTCCCCATGTCTGCTGTATGTACACCCACCTTCCCATGTCTGCTGTATGTACACCCCCCTCACTATGTCTGCTGTATGTACACCCCCCTCGCTATGTCTGCTGTATGTACACCCCCCTCCCCATGTCTGCTGTATGTACACCGCCCTCCCCATGTCTGCTGTATGTACACCCCCCTCCCCATGTCTGCTGTATGTACACCCCCCTCCCCATGTCTGCTGTATGTACACCCCCCTCCCCATGTCTGCTGTATGTACACCCCCCTCGCTATGTCTGCTGTATGTACACCCCCCTCGCTGTGTCTGCTGTATGTACACCCCCCCTCCCCATGTCTGCTGTATGTACACCCCTCTCCCCATGTCTGCTGCATGTACACCACCCCCCTCCCCATGTCTGCTGTATGTACACCCCCCTCCCCATGTCTGCTGTATGTACACCCCCCTCCCCATGTCTGCTGTATGTACACCCCCCTCGCTATGTCTGCTGTATGTACACCCCCCTCGCTATGTCTGCTGTATGTACACCCCCCTCCCCATGTCTGCTGTATGTACACCCCTCTCCCCATGTCTGCTGTATGTACACCCCCCTCCCCATGTCTGCTGTATGTACACCCCCCTCCCCATGTCTGCTGTATGTACACCCCCCTCCCCATGTCTGCTGTATGTACACCCCCCTCCCCATGTCTGCTGTATGTACACCCCCCTCCCCATGTCTGCTGTATGTACACCCCTCTCCCCATGTCTGCTGCATGTACACCCCCCTCCCCATGTCTGCTGTATGTACAACCCCCCTCCCCATGTCTGCTGTATGTACACCCCCCTCCCCATGTCTGCTGTATGTACACCCCCCTCCCCATGTCTGCTGTATGTACACCCCCCTCCCCATGTCTGCTGTATGTACACCCCCCTCCCCATGTCTGCTGTATGTACACCCCCCTCGCTATGTCTGCTGTATGTACACCCCCCCCCCATGTCTGCTGTATGTACACCCCCCTCCCCATGTCTGCTGTATGTACACCCCCCTCCCCATGTCTGCTGTATGTACACCCCCCTCCCCATGTCTGCTGTATGTACACCCCCCTCACTATGTCTGCTGTATGTACACCCCCCTCCCCATGTCTGCTGTATGTACACCACCCTCCCCATGTCTGCTGTATGTACACCGCCCTCCCCATGTCTGCTGTATGTACACCCCCCTCCCCATGTCTGCTGCATGTACACCCCCCTCCCCATGTCTGCTGCAGGTACAACCCCCTCCCCATGTCTGCTGTATGTACACCCCCCTCCCCATGTCTGCTGCAGGTACACCCCCCTCCCCATATCTGCTGTATGTAGACCCCCCTCCCCATGTCTGCTGTATGTACACCCCCCTCCCCATGTCTGCTGTATGTACACCCCCCTCACTATGGCTGCTGTATGTACACTCCCCTCCCCATGTCTGCTGTATGTACACCCCCCTCACCATGTCTGCTGTATGTGGACCCCCCTCCCCATGTCTGCTGTTTGTACACCCCCCTCCCCATGTCTGCTGTATGTACACCCCCCTCGCTATGTCTGCTGTATGTACACCCCCCTCCCCATGTCTGCTGTATGTACACCCCCCTCCCCATGTCTGCTGTATGTACACCCCCCTCCCCATGTCTGCTGTATGTACACCCCCCTCCCCATGTCTGCTGTATGTACACCCCCCTCACTATGTCTGCTGTATGTACACCCCCCTCACTATGTCTGCTGTATGTACACCCCCCTCACTATGTATGCTCGTGACCACAGCTGTGCATCTACTCTCATGCCCTGGTCCTTGGGTCACGGTCCTCTAGGTCTGAGAACTGCTGGTAAAGACAGTCTGGTCAAACAGGGGCACTAAGTGTTCATTTTTTTTTTTATAACCTTTATTCACCAATAACTGCATACAAACAAATATGTAACCAGACAAATAAATGGGTAGCGAGTTGTGGTGTTGATTTACAGAGTAATATACATACAATAATGTTAGACAAAGACAGATCAACAAAAGGAATAGAGAAGAAGAGAAAATAAAACAGACAAAAAAAGGGGGAAAAAACCTCAAAGGAAGAAAAAAGGAGAGAAAGCAAATAAATAATTACAACAGTAATAGTTATAATTATAATGAAATAGAGAGATAAGAGCCGAAAGAAAAGGGAAAAGGGGGAACAAGGTAAAACAGTGTAACAACCAAATGATCCGAAATGAAGCAGAGTTGTATTTTGGCAGTTATTTCATGATGTGTTTGTTACACAAGTTTCCTTAAAGATTTATACAGATTAACAATTTCAAATTAACCAAGTTTTTTTTTTTTTTTTTTAAATATCCCTTCTCCTCTCCCTGAACAAGCCTTTGTATATCTATACTGTGCCATTAACTCACCGGCATCGAGATGGCAATGAGTTGTGGAGTAGATGTTGTTGAATTATTGTAATTGATTCTTGTGGGTTGCTGGCTGTTGTTCCATTGATATATGTTGTGTATAGAGATCTAACCATTGTGTTGTTGTGATGTTTTTTCTGTTTTTCCAGTTGAGCAGTATTGTTTTCTTGGCGATAATTAGGGCCACAAGCAGGGGGATTGTGATTTGTTTTGAGGTAGTGTTGAGTTCTTCTAAATTTCCGGTGGGGGGATAGTGAGATATTGTGGTCGTGGAGTCGGGATAGGGCGGTGGTTATTTGTTTCCAGAAGTTGTGAATTAGTGGGCAGAGCCGGAGTGCATGCAGGTGGTCGTCGATAGTGTTGAGTGTGCAGTGGGTGCAAATGTCTGTGCCTGTGAGTCCCATGATGTGCGTCTTGTGCTGTGTGAGGTGTGTTCTATGGATGATTTTATACTGTATTAATTGAATTTTGGTGTCGCTAGACATGGAGAATATGTTGTTGCAGACTGTGTTCCAGAATTGACTGTTGGTGTGGATGATGAGGTCTCGTTCCCATTTGTTTATTGGTATTTGATGTGGGTCGTTGTTGGAGGATATGAGTTTATATAGCTTTGTGAGTAGTTTTTTCTTTCACTGTGTTATTTTATTGATGCTATATAATAGTGGTGGATGTTCTAGGTGGAAATGTGTGCTATTTATTTTTGTTTTTATTGATTCTTTGAGTTGGACGTATTGAAGGAATTGTTTCTTGTCGATATCGTACATTTCAGGCAGCTGTTGGAATGTTAGTAAAGTGTTGTTGTAGAAGATGTGGTGGAGGTGTGTGATTCCTTTTTCTTTTCATTTAGTTCCTGTTAGAGGGTATTTGTTAGCAGTGAAGTCTGGATTGTTCCATATGGGTGTTTGAGTCGTGGGTGAGAATGTTGTGTTTCTTATTTTATTGATCTTCCACCAAGCTGTCAGAGTTGCTGCGATTGCAGGGTTTTTGAAACAGTTGTGTTTTCTGATTGCAGTACAGATAAATGGAAGGTCTTTGATTGATATGTCTTGGCAGTCTGTCTGTTCTATGTCTAACCAGGGGTGACAGTGATGGGTTGAATGGATCCATTTGGAAAGGTACTTTAACTGATTGGCTAAGTAGTAATGATAGAAATTTGGTGCTTCTAGGCCTCCTTCTATTTTTGACTTTTTTTTTTTACTTGTATTTTTTTAATAAAAATTATTCATTATTTCGCCATCTCACTTAGCTAGAGTTCAACCGCGGGTATTTACATTATACTAAATAAAAGTCAGCTAGCTAGGCTAGCAAACTAGCTGGCTAAGCAAACGAACTAATGTTAGCGAGCTAGCTAGCGAGCAGTTATATTAAGTGCGAAATAATGGGTCATTTTTATTCATTTATTTTCTATTGACATCCATGCACCAAACTGTTGGCTAGCTAGGCTAGCGAACTTGGTAGTGTTATGTATGAATATTTTTTGTACAGCACTTAACATCATTCATAAATGGAGATTTGTTGTGCTGCCTAACTGATCAGCTATTTGTTAATTTTGTTCATTGTTTGGCACCCTCTGGTGGTATGTCTGTAGAAAAACATTATCTGATGCATTACCACTTGTTTGTGATGAAATAGACTAGTGCTTTCTTGAAGTTTCTGGCTTCTTGCCTGATCACCCAGGACTCCTGTAGGTCAGTCCAGAATGTTCCTTGTCTATATAAATGCTGTGATTTTGTTCAGTGGAGGAGAGTTTTTTTTTCTTTGCATCAGAGTTAATTAGTGGCATTAGAGTGTTATTTTAAGATTGCACAGTGGATTATTTGTAGAAATTTTTGGACCTAATCAGTGAAGAATAAATTGGTTTAAGTTGTCATTGCTGGTTTTCTTTGATTTTTTTCTGTGATTTTTAAGTCATAACAGTAGCTAAGCAAGCAAACTAACATTAGACAGGTAGCTGGCTGGCTAGCCAGAAAGCCTAGCAAGCAACCAATCAGAGGCAACAAGTCAGGCCTAATGGATATAACGGGTTGAAGAAAAAAATTTGCAGGTGGCTTGATCAAAATCATAAGTCCTGAATTCGGTGCTCTGAGCATGTGCAAACGTTAGGATGTAAGAATAGCCTACCAGAGTATCTTTACGGCTGCCGTAACAATAACCACAGCTATTTTAAAACATTGCTCTCTTTTTCAAACAATCAAACACAATGAAGCATTCGATAGAAATGTAACGTTAAAAAGTTAAACATATGTTCATGAATGCGATATGCCACTGTTTGCAGTCTACCTTAAATGGAATTACTGCTTAGCAAAGCTAGTGTTTTCCTGATATAAAGTTCATTAGCAAACGCCTCTGCTGAAAATTCCAACTTTTACCAGCCTTGGCTGGTTTTAGCTGTGTTTTGGACAGTTTTAGTTGGTCGACCAGCCCTTCACCAGATGACTCCAGCTGCTAATTCTAGCTGCTAGAATTCTAAGCTTTAAAATATTCTGAGCTGTGTTATTAGCTGGTCATAGCTGGTCTAGATGTTTAAAGCTGGTCTTTAAAGCTTGAGGAAAGTGGTCAAAGCTGGTTAAGCTGGTGAAGGGCTGGCCGACCAACTAAAACTGTCCAAAACACAGCTTAAACCAGCCTAGCCTGGTCAAAGCTGGAATGTTCAGCGGGGGTTATGTCTTCACTAATTACAATACAGACTCGCTAGATCATCAGCATCTGTCTGCCAGTGTTACCGTTAAGATAAGCTAAACCTCTGAGGAATATTCGCGTTCATAACTTCATGGCTCAGCCTGTCGTACCGTACATAATTTACGAAAAATATTGAGTGCATGAATAAATGAACTGAAGTAATTTCAATTGCATCAAGAAAATTTTCAAAGAACCAATGTGGAATCACAATGAAATACAATTGAAACGATATTTGTGCTGTTTCAATGAACATTTGACCATTTTTGTGGTTACTGGTTTCAACGGTAGTTTTTATGACTTCTGTTTGTATGTGCGAGTGTGTGTGTGTGTGTGTGTGTGTGTACATGATATATACGTTCAGGTCCGAGCCACAACCCGTCAGTGCAGATGTTGATGTCAGCGGACGTGGAGCTGCTCTATTTATGCACGCAGTTACACTATGCTTTCACTAGATGGCACACCCGGACCAGTTGTTGAATATTCACCAACAAGCCGACCTCAAATACAATATTTGCAATTTTGGCGAGTTCAGTCCCAACTCCCAACAAGTTGTTGTTTTTCAAAACTTGCATAAATGAAACTCCTCAGCTAAGCCTCCTGTGCAAACTGCTCAATATACTTCTCCATACTAACAATCCAGCAATTCCAAAAACTCTTGTGACTGAAAAGTTCGTTATCCTCTGTAGCAACCACTTCATCTATACTGAGACAGTGGTATTCAAATTAGTAGTAAAGAAAAATCGGTTTTCTGAAGCAAAAATTTGACATGATATTCAAACTATTATTCTTTTATCACTATCATTTATCTACTATTGTGTCCCTCATACAGAGGTACTTCTGGGCCAGGACCAAACACGCGAATACCGCAAATCCATAGTACCCCCGGAAATTTTGTCCAGGGCTACAACAATGTCTTTTTGTGAGAATAAGTCATTATCTAGTTTTTTTTTTTTTTTTTTTTGGATTTTTCATTGAATCATTTTTGTCCCTTTTATGGGTTCTTGACAATATAGCCCCATTGGAACCCTCAATGTACAGTACAAGCGCCATTTTGATTGAATCGATGGAAGTGGGTCTAGTAGGCAACTTTAACACTGGGTCTGATGTAGAATATTCAAGATGGCCTGTGGAGGTCAAATGGTTGCAGATCGAGATTAAGTTTGTATCATTGACATATCGGAAGTCGTATATGACCTAAATTTTGGCAATGTTAAAGATGACCGCAGATGACTGAAAGGTCACAATCGAGGTGAAGGAAAATACTTTGTATTAACAATGTTAAAAGATAGGACTTGAAATTTCAAAAAATTATTTCTCAAAAACTAAAATCTTTTTTTGTGAATCTTGAATTCAACTCACCTTGATACACATTATGTACTGTGCGAGTGCCATTTAAATTGAATTGACAAAAGTAGGTCCAGTGGGGGCGCTGTACTTTATCATTGGGTCTTACAGAGAATGGGCAAAATCGCCTGTGGAAGCTAAATGCTTGCAGGTAGAGATTAAAGTTAAAGTTGTTAAAGTTGACCTCTGATGACCTTGAAAGGTCAAACTTGAGTTCAAGCAAAATGTTACAATTTTTGAACGCTTCTAGGCTTGAAAATATTGAAGATAAAGAATTTATGTGTACTGAACATTTATAGGAAGACCTATATATGAAGTTTCATTTGGTGACCTTGAACATGACCTTCGGAGACCTTTGAAGGTCAAACTTCCCATAGTAAAATTTCAAGACATCTCTCACCAAAACTACTATAGTTAGAGCTTAGGTTTGTATTGGAGGCATATAGAAAGTCATATTTCATTTTGTCACCATGAACTTTACTTTCAATGACCTTCATGAGCTAACCTTTACACTGCAATTAAATGACTTGTATAAATCATTACAGATAGAGCCTAGGTTTGTATTTGAGACATATAGGAAGGTATTTATGGACTTTCATTTGGTGACCTTCATATTGACCTTTGAAAGTCAAACGTGACCTTGTATCACTAACATGGTCACAAAAGGAGCCTAGTTTTGTGTTCCAGACATCTAGGAAGTCACATATGAACTTTCATTTGGTGGCATTCAACTTGACTGTCGGTTGCCTTCGAAGGTTAAACTTGACATGGTGAAAATACAATGACTTGTATTGCCAAAAATTGTCACAGATAGAGCCAAGGTTTGTATGAGAGACATATTGAAAGTCGTATATGAAGTCCATTTAGTGACCTCAACTTGACCTTCTGTGACCTTTAAAGTTCACAGATGGTATATTGAATTTTCAGTTACTTGTCTGACCAAAATTGCTTCAGAGCTTAGAATTGTATTGCAGACATATAGGAGTTCTTATAAGTAAATGTGAACTCTCATTTGGTGACCTTGACATTGACCTTCGATAATTCAAGGTCAAAGCTCGCATGAAATTTTCATAACTTTTATTAACACTATAAGATTGCTTTCGGACAAGCTACAGGACCCTTAACTTTTTTGTTTTTATGACGGTATGGTGTTGAATGTGTACCATTATGACAACAAGCATTTCTGAAAAGCGTTGGGTGCATTTTGTTTTAGCCCAGAAGCAAGATGTCTGATGCTACCCAACAAAGTCTTGACTGAAGACTGTGATCTGATATTTAGCTGAATGCAGTGTAATTATGCTGCAGCCTTGGTTGTGGGGATCTACAATCCTCATTTACTACTCAAACTTAATTTGGCAAACCTGATTCTTGTGATTCTCTGCTGAACAGAACTCGTGAATGAGATTTATTTTTCTGGGATTTATATTAAACCTAGTGGACAGAACTTGTTGGGCCAATTTCTCATTGCTGGTCTTCGTCTTAGTCTCAGTGAGTAAAACCTGGTTTAAAGAAGGAGTGGTGAATCTGGGTTTAGACCAAGATTATGTGCAGATTAAACCAGGTCTACGAAGCAATTTCTCGTGGCTGGATTAAACGAGGTCTCTTCGGTCAACAAAAAGCCATGGGGTAAACCTGGTTTTTGTGCCACTGAACGAGAGTGCATACATACCTTGTTGGGGCTCCGGCTCTCTGCTCTTAAGTCCATATTTGATCTCGGTCTGACCCTCTCTCGCCCCTTTCCTCTCTGTCTCAGTTTCGAGGTCATGGCTCTCTTGGCGATGGTCCGGTCCCCTCCGCTCACGCTGCTCCAAACGGCGGCGTCGCTCCTGCTGACCGCCGTGGCTCTCCTGTCCCCGTACTGGTGCGAGGGTCGGCAGAAGATGCCGAAGCCCCTCTGCACCCCGACCAAGCACACGCACTGCCTCCCCGTGCCCGGCGTCTCAAACTCCGCCTCCATACAGCTCTCCTGGGAGACCGGAGACGACCGATTCGTCTTCCCCTGCTTCCACTCAGGCCTGTGGATCAGCTGCGAGGAGGACATCTACAGCAACAGCTGGGGTTAGTGTGGGGATAGTTTGGGTGAGGAGTGGGGTTCGTGTGAGTCAGGTGTGGGATTAGTTTGGGTTAAGTGTGGGGTTAGTGTGGATTAAGTGTGGATTTAGTGGGGGTTAAATGTGGGTCATGTGTGGGGTTAATTTGAGTCCAGTGTAGGGTTACTGTGGGATAATTGTGGGGTTAAATGTGGGTCAAGTGTGGAGTTGGTGTGGGGTTAAGAGTGAGATTATGTTCAGAGTGGGGTTGTTGGGGGGGTTAGTAGCCCGTCAAGCGATCGACCGCTTGGCTACCCTGCCGCCCCAGTCCTGCAATCGGGCACAGTTAGGTTCATTATTGGAGGAATACAGATTGCTTATATTCACCTGACGCTTTTATCCAAAGTGTCTTACAGCTGATTAGACTAAGCA